>DWRA01001215.1:0-18132 GCA_018250295.1 Spathilepia clonius
TGGTAGTTGGAAAACTGTTTAACTTTATTTATTATTTAATAATAATGCTACGGAACCCTTCGCCTGCGAGTCCGACTCGCACTTAGCCGGTTTTTGTTACTGAATTCGGAATGCGAAGCTTTTATCTTGTAGTCCACAACGATGTTTGAGTGTTATTGTCCGCGGATTCGAACCTCTGACTCAGACAGAAATTTATACAATTAGTTGAATACAATCAATGGCCCTGGTCTTACTATTGCTTTCAGAATAATAAAACATTTAGGCTATAGTCCATTTAACAAATTTAGTTTATTATTCGCAGGCTTGAATCTGCAACTTCGACCAAAATTCATTCCACTGGCTGTATTCTTAACATAGATTTTTCTGCTTCTTTCGTAATGAGAAGCAATTATGCCGTAGTCGTCAGGCTGTTCAAGTGATGCGCTTTTATTTTCTAGGGTTACAATGCTGTCGTTCTACTTCATGTTGGCGATGGTGGTGATGGTCACCGCCAGCAAGAACGACGAGGGGCCACGTACCTACTGCGGCCGTATGCTCGCCTCCGCACAGTATTTGTACTGCGCTAGTTTGGACAACACCACCCCGAAGAAATCTCTCATGTACCCGAGAATCGGTAAGTTCTTACTCAAAATTTTACAACAGTGAAGCGTTTATACCACTGCTTGTATAGAGCGTAATTGAGTAAGAGATCTTTAAAGTTAAGTGACGTTCAAAGCGGTTAAGAAGCTACGAGTAAGTAGCGGAGTGCTAGTCGTCATATTTCAGGCGATGACAACACACCTAAGATTGCTAGTAACTGAAATTTTCTACAAAGGTTGATATTTATATCGAATGCCTAAAATATCGATAGCCAATAATATGACATAGATGATTCAACGCGATATTATTAGTTAGAACTATATCTTCCTTTGCCTTCAGACTAGAATCCAGGAGCGCATAATAATAATTATGGGTGAGAAATATGTATATGTGGCTGTAGTGGTGGTGACATCACGAGAAGTTCGAAGATCTAATGCGCCAAATTTTTCGTAAAAACACACTTTGTGTGTCCATGGCATCCGCTACATAGACATCCTAGTGCTATAAAAAGAAAAAACAAAAAGCATATTGTTCAATTTTAATTATTAGTATTAAGGTACCTTAGAATGTTTTATTGCATTACCAAGAAACGGGTTTGCTTATTATAATAACGTTCGTAACCCCATTTCCGTTCAACATGATTCATTATTATTGTTTTATATTACACTCAAATTACTTGAATGTAACACGATCTAATTCTGATTAGTATTAGTCAGCATCTTGAAGTTGTTTTGATTTGAAGGTATAGATATACTTCTATCTTTACCTTATACTAATAATACAAAGAGTTTTCTTTGTTTGTAAGTAATATTTTTAGGTGATAGGGACTTTTGTGGTTCAACGCTGGAAGCACCACCGCTACGCCTAATTATGCTTAATAACAGGATTGTGGGTGTGGTAGGGAATAGGCACTTATCCGAGCCGTTCCAACTTAGGCCTTGTGGGTAGCAACGCATCTGTGACCTACATTAGATAGGATTCTAATCTTCTCTGGGGTCGATTACAAAAAATATGTTTTTTCGCTCATATTTTTTTAATTTCCAAATTGTGTAGCTGAAATGTTTTCGAGCGAAATGTAAAGATAGCGAACTAAATATTTTTTTCAATATTAAATTTGAAAAAAAATTCAAATTAAAGTTAATATTTCATAATTTATATTTTGTTTTTTTTTTTTTTAATCTTGAACGACCTCTGAATATTTTTTGAGCTTATTATTTCATAGGGCTCTTGCAACGTGCTAAAGCAACATATTTTAAAATACAGATATTTGTAAAGTAGGGCACAAAAAATATTCATATTAATTCTTACAAAAGAAAGCCTTTTGCATACTTATTTAGATATAAAATTTAGGAGAACAAAGCCATACTCGTTACGTATGCGAAAGAATAACTTTTAAGGGTGGTAGAACTACGCCTATTTATTCCTAACGGCAACGGTGTTCAGAACTGCTGCATTCGGTTTGATGGATGTGGTAAGGGAAATAGACATACACGTCACGTTCTAACTTGTTCTCGTATGTAAAGAATGTTGGCAGTAAATACTCCAATTCTGTCTGAAGTTGTTTACAGATGTCCATGGACGGCACTTATCATTAGACGAACTTCTTCCTCATTTGCTAATTACATAATAAACATTTAAAAAAAGACAACAAGGTATTGCCAGGTGCGGGATTCGAACCCACGCTCCCTCTCGGGAACCAGAGCTTAAATCTGGCGCCTTAGACCGCTCGGCCAACCTGACTTGCGGTAGAGTAATGAATTTTCGCTATTCTATTTCATATTGCACATGCGCAGTAGGCAAAACTGGACATCCACAAGCGAACTTCGCTATTTTAAACTATGCTAGTCTGAACAAAACTCATTTTATGTTTTGAAACATACTTCCTCAATGGCTACATTATCGATTTTAACAATCCAAATGATATATGACATTGAAATCGACAGTTAGGGATGCAAGAGATGCATTTTTGACCTCTATTTGGAGATTAAAAATGGATACATTTGTGGCAATAAAGAAGACAAATTTAGTGACGCCAAGCCACGCTACGTTTTTAATGAATTGAATTAAGTTTTAAGTCCATATTTAGCTAAATTCATCACCATAAATCCATTGTTTTTCACCAACCAACCAACAATTAGAGATAATGAGAAGAGTTTAGGCCATAATCCACCACTCAGCGTCAGCGGTTGAAGCTCGGGATTTCAGTTGGAGGGTTCGAGGTTTGAATCTCCGGCACGCCTCAATCATTTTAATTATGTGCATATTACAAATTAATTATCATTTACATAAAATGCGAGGGAAAACTTTGCACGGAAACCTGTATTTAAGAACTTTTCAATGAATATTTTTAATATAGAAGTCACCAACGAGCATGCAGTCCGTATGATGGTTATTGATCACTATTGTCCATGAATATCTGCAACTAACTTCATATAGAAACAGATTAATACGAAATGCTACTTGTGAGGTAAACCTGATCGTCTATGAGAAAACATCCTTTACAGGCTTACTTACATACAAGCCGATCATCTTTTAAAAGTTCACTGGTAAAAGGAAGCTCACTATATTTACAGGCATCTCGAATTCTTCGTATAGGTCTCTCGTGTGCCATATAATAGAGAAATGTCTCTTCATTTTTATCGGCGCTTCGAAATTGCATGAAGTATAGCATTTTCATCCTGATTTTGCCGTTGTACGCGACAATTCTCGCTTGGAAATATGTTAAGCGGTGCTGTATGTGAATTTGAAACTTAAACGGTATTCAATATTCTCTTTGAATATAGGGAAGTAAGTAATGCCTGATTTTACGGATACTGTATACTTTTTAAAGGTAGGACAAGTATCGGTCGACTGGAGAAGTATTGTCACACCTATTTCTAACGCAAAATACCTGGATCTTGCGTTTTGACGGAAGGGTGTGGATGTCGATTAATTTATCTAAGTAGTTGACGAGTCGAAGTCGATGGTAGACTCGAGGTCGAGTCGACTACCTTAGTCCTCATAGTGGCAAAGAATTTGCGATCGATTTCAATTAGAATTGGACGGATTTGAAGGATTGGTTTGTCTTTGGTGACGTTATTTTGCCAAGCCAATTATGATAATAGTTTAATTGTTATTAAAGTAAACGTACAAGTAATCGATAAAACCATGTAGCTATCCTTTTAGAGAACAGCCTTCAGCTGTACACCATATCTTGTGCATTCGAACACAGTGGGAAATAGTAAAACAACGTCAAAGACGGCGGGGTTTTAGTGAGGTAAAAATCCCACATATCCCGACGCTGCTCCCACAGCGTCGGGTACCTTTTGAAGGTTCCCCCTTGATAACAAAAAAAAATGTATTTCGCCTATTACCACCATTCTTTGTACTGCTATGATCTGGTTTGTAAGACTTAGTAAGAGAGACAAACTTACTTCAAGCGTTCCCACTTAAACTTTAAGGATAACAACGGATCTGTGATCAAGTTCAGGTAGAACTCTAATTTTACCTGGTGGTAACACTTACTACTAGGTCGACTGTATGTTCGTTTGTTAATTCTATATTTCAAAAAGTCTCGTATTATTGCCAGTCACTGTTGAACATCCTCGTATCCGGTGACGTTAGAATCTTTTCCTCTATTTTAGTCGCCTTTTGAACATCGTTACATAAAATATGGCATTTGAATACTGATTCCACTATCGTACTGTATAATACGCGCTAGAAATATATGCAATACATGAAACCAAATCATATGGAGAGCGATTCCATATATTTTGAATTTTTGTAGAATGTGCTTTGATTTTTGGTAGTAACTTAAATTTTATTGCACGTTTTAGATAATTTTATACTATGCGATTATTTCTCATGTAACGTAGTGTAGCAGTGATACAAAATAAACCTTCTTTGAAAAACAACTTTTTAAATCATTGTTATACGGTTTTTTAAATTATCAATACGGGTTTTTAAATTATCACACATAAAATTTAGGTATTTTTAAAATAAGTTTTTAAAATCGTAAATATCCTCTATACAGGGTTTCCCGTAAGTACCGCGACAAACTTCAGGAGTATATAGCTTAGGAGCTGACCTCTCAGATAACAAAAAATCACCTTATTAAAGTGTCACCGTTTTTTAAAATATCGACTGTTAGTTTTTTATTTTGTTATAAGTGGACTAATATAACGCATGTATTTAGGTAATCATGTGTTTTTGTACTGTTTAGCATAATCTGGATTAACCTTAATTTTTTTTGTCTCTTTGAAATCTTATGTGTAATCTCTGTTAACGAGACAAGTTTTTTACCTAATATGTAGTTATAGCTCAGTACTTTTTTTTTTCACCGAGAATAGTCAAAGCTGAGGAAATATATTAGAAAATTATAAACTCTTAAAATAGTCACTATTTTTTCATGTTTCCTTAATGTATGTTAACTAAATTGCATTTGAACATGATAGACCCACTACCTGTTAGTATTTTTCAGAAAAAATAAACAGTGTGTCACCTTTTATGTACCTGCAGTTTACGATAAGAGATTAAAAGGGACGAATTTTTAAAAAGTTAAATAAACAATATCCGATATCTCCAAAACGGTGACACTTTTAATAAGGTATTTTTTTGTTATCTGAGAGGTCAGCCAATAAGTTACATACCCAAGTTTGTCGTGGAACTTACGGGACACCTTGTATATGCGTAAAATATCCTTACATTACTTCATAAGATGATAGAAAAAAGAACGCAGATAGTTAATTCAAATGCGTTGTGTATGTATATTAATTTTTCGTTACTTACAAATTCTCATTATTATTAAATTATGAACTATATACTAGAGATACAATTAAACTAAAAGTGATTTATCCATTGATATTTTTTAGCTAAGTTATTTTTTACAACGTGGCAGCATGCAGTCCACCCGATGGTAAGTGGCTATTGCCGCCCATGGACATCTGTAGTCTTCCCTAGATTAAATTAGAGTCCTACCTAAGATTGACCACGTATGCGTTGCTATCCTTGAGGATTAATTTGGAACCCCTCGGACAAGTATGTCTCCCTTACCACACCCTTCAAATCAGAATACAGTAGCGATTAACACTGTTGCTTAGCCCGAAACAAGTGTGGCGGTGATGCCGCCGGAGTCGCAACACAAAAGGTTCGACCAAATCAAATGTTAAGTAAAGTAACTTAGTTCTATTTCCTCTATTTCCAGAGTCTGAGAACGATATGTGGCGATGGCTGGCGAAGCGTATCTCGTACGCGATGTCAGCGGCCGCACGCTCCAAGCGCAACGCCGGCCTCGTCCGGGAATGCTGCCACAAGCCGTGCTACCTCAGCGAGCTGTTGAGCTACTGCTGAATTAACTAAAATTTTATACTTACTAAGACTAGCAGTGTGCGATTATATGGAGTTTTGTGTCCGCTAAAAGTGCCGTTACTAAGGTTTATAGTCGGGAAATCTGAGAACGGATTTCGAGGGTTACTCAAGCGCGCATGCATATAGGAGATACCTTTTATCCTCTAGAGTACCTTCATCATATATAAGCTATAAGCGCTCCTCTTTCCTTTGAAACGATAAATGTCATGTACGTTTTTCATTTAATCTACAAAGTTTGTTAGGACCCGAGGCTCGAGTAACATATTTAGCATCCTCGGCTACGTTAGTTATAAACAATGTTTCGCTCTCCAAAACTAGTGGTATGATATGGTCGCGCAGAAATGTTACTCCCTTTAAATAATAATATTAAATACTAGTTACTTATCCATCAAATTTTGATTAAATATTTTGAGTGACATAATCAAGTGTAAACGCAAATTAGTGTAATAATTTTGTGTTAGCGCCAAGTTTCGTAATTTGGCTTGGGGACTGTGAGTGTATCTTTCTGATCAGCATTATAAAATCTCCAACATCGTTAGCGTCCAGGTACGCCGTGGCAACTTAGCCCCAGTTTCAGGCAAAAAGAAATGCCATCATTTGCCATTCGATGACTGGAATTCATAAATGTCAGTACTTGGTTACTGGTTATAGTATTGGTACATTATTAATTTGCCAAATACATTCGATAACAACAAGTAATCCTTGGCTGTTTAAAGGTTTAAGGTTACTTTCTAAGGGTCTTTCCATATTTATGAATGCAAAACGTATTGATGGTTAGATAAATCTTTATCAATGCAACATAACAGTGTAAATGTGATTTTACATCAGAGGCTACGAAATTTCGTCGAATAAGAATCTTCTTACTCAATTCTGTTGGTGGATTTCACATTCATAGCTTAGCCACTTCGCATATCTCTGATGTTAAAGCGCCCCTACAACGTCATTCATTGCATTGCGTGCACCGGGTCAAATGGTCAGGAATGGCAGGAATAGGAATTATTGGAAACGATTCAAACGAATTCCACGTACCATGAACACACTCGACATTAGGGCCGCAAATTAAGTACTATGTGAGATACATCGCTCAATAGTTGTCATAATAACTATGGTATATAGTTCAATCCCGGTGGTTATAAAAAGAGACCTGAAAGTGTCTATTCTTAAGATATATCTCTATACACAAAGGTTAAAGTACTACATATGATAGCACACGGCGTTTAATTCTATTTTATACAATTTGTAGTATTTTTAATCTTAGATCTTTAAGTTTAACGCATTTTTACTACTTATTTTTTATATTTGTAGCGACGACTCCCTACATAATTATTACCATACAATTTTTAATGCATGTTGTAGGATTAGTTATTATAGTTTTTTTCTACCTGTATGTGTTTTATTGACCCAACAACAACGTTTCTTCGTATTTAATGTCCAATAACATAGCTGTATTAATCAAACTATTCAGTACATATCAAAAATAATTTAACTTAACTTTTTATGTTAATACAAAGATATTGAGTAGGTACGTACTAGCCGTACGACTGACTTTCGAATCTAAATTCGTAATGGTAAAAGTAAAAAGAAAATTATTATATTTTTTGTGTTACGACGTGCGTTATATACGCACGTAATAGTCCATAACCTTCTTAAAATCTTATCTGCCTATATTGATAGGTAAAGCCAAGTCAACATATTCGTTCTTTATTATGAAACCAGATAAAATTCGCGATCCCTAATTACCACTTTTTATCCCCCATTTTTTCAACGCCTATGTAGATCTCGACAACTCTCCCTTGAAACCCTAGGGGTCCATCTGAACTACTTTGTGAACCACTAATTTAGAAGATCTAGATAAAGTTTCACTTTCTAAGTTACTTGTTGACAGCCGCTGGCGACCACCGCTTGTCGTCGGTCGCTAACGACAGACGGCGACTGTTGCCGATCGTTGTTTTTAATAAACGGCATTTAAAGTTAGAATAAAATTACTGTTTAACTTTTCTACCACTTCCTACAATATAATTGTTTCAGTTAAGCCGTAGGAAAACAAATATCATCTAATAGCCTTCAAATACAGACCATTAACAGTTATTTAAGGATTATTTGCTGTTTAAAAGATTTTTAAAAACTAACGCTGAAAAAGTGCCAATTAATTCGTAATGTTTGATATATCCGATCTTGATCGATATATATTTGATATCATGACATCGTGGCATCAATTTATGTTAATAAAGGGCTTAAGACCACATTTTGCGTTTTCATCTCTTAGCCGCGTTAATTTTTTAATAAAAAGAAAATAAGGAAAGTAAAATAACATGTTAAAACAAAATAATGTGTTTAGCGTGAAGTTAGGTATTTTCTTTAGAGGATCATCAAGGTTTGCCGCATATATCACTGTCTTTAATACATTACCCTAGTAGGTTAAAGTGCAGGAAAAGTTATACACGTATTAATATCAAAACAATACTTATCTTTATTTCATTGGTTTCGCTACATCTATAAACAACTTATAATATAAAAATAACAATATACACAAAACAACAAGACACAGTATCAGTAGGTACAAGTACTGTCGAGTCGAAATTACTAGCTTACGGTTATTTTGATAAAAGGCATTGGTGCAATGACTAACAAAATGACATAGTAATGACGACTTAACAGTACATACATATACGTCTCATTTTTCCATCCTAGAAGAACACCGATTGAGTTTAAATACAGCAAGCGTAGCTTTGGTAATTAATTTCGCAGCCGTTCTGTTGCTAGCATCCCGCGCACATAAAACTGCTCTATCATTTCCATAAAATAAAACTGTCACTCGTTCATCTGTCAGTTTCAGTAGCGGGGCAAAAATTACAGGCGATAGGGATTCAATTTTCAGGCGGCGCCTAACAATTCTTTGTTAGGTTTCCGGAGTCCATTCAGGTTCTGACGTGAACGAAATTGCCGCATTGCATATGCAAACCGACCACGTCCCTCAAAACTTCATCTATTAAAGCTCGTCTTTATTAACGTAAAAACTTACTGGTGAATTGATTTTGGGGCAGCTCCATCATGACACTTTTATAATATTACATCAAGGTGTTACTGTACTCGGAACCTTCATAAGAAACAATCGCATCGCTCAGTGTTTTCGCAATGCAACATAACACAATTATGGACGGAATTATCATTACCTATGTGAGCACCATGATGCTATTGTTTCTTAAGCAGGCTGCGAGCTGATGTCCTCGTGTGGAATTGCTTGTTCCCAAAGCATTACTGCCCAGTAATTTCATTCTTTCACTCATATTTACACATAAACAGACAATTTTGTCTTAAGAGCTAAAATAAATTATTTGGGAAATTGCCATGTAGACTGCTGTTGTGACTGCTGAGGAGCTGTTTGTTGTGGTGGTGGTTTTACGACCACGGATTTTTGGCTAGCAGTTGCATTGATATCGCTCCTATCCCAGCCGTGGGATTCGTGTACATGTTCGTGGTGGTCAGGCGATGGGAACCATTCTGATATCCATACAGGACGCCAAATCTTCTTAACGCCAGGAACCCAGATTTCTTTCCAATCTGGAATCCAAATTTGTTTCCACGCCTCTTTCCACTCCAATTTCTTGTCAGGTACCCAGATAAGTTTCTTTGAGGGCTTCCATATTTGTTGCCAGGCCTCCTTCCATACTAATTTTTTGTCATCCACCCAAATTTGTTTCTTCTCAGTCTTCCAAATTTGTTTCCATTCATCCTTCCAAACTAACTTTTTGTCAGGAATCCAAATTTGTTTCTTAGCTGGTTTCCAATATTTCTTCCAAAGTGGCTTCCAAATCAATTTTTTTTTCCACAGATCATGTGAAGTGTATTCCCATCCTTCGTGATCCTTACCTAAATATTTTTCACCAGGTACACCAACTTTAACCCATTCTGGTACCCAGACTTTCTTCCAAGCAGGTACCTGAATGTCCTTCCATCCCGGTACAACTATGTCTTTATATACAGGAACAGTTATTTTTTTCCAATCAGGTACTTTAACTTCTTTCCAGGCAGGGACTTTAATTGGCTTCCATTCTGGTTTATATATTTTTTTCCAATCGGGCACCTTAATTTCTTTCCAGACAGGTATTTTAGTTGGGACCCAAATAGGTTTCCAAATCTTTTTCCAAGAAGGCTTCCATATTTGCTTCTTCGCGGGTTTCCATATTTTCTTCCATCCCGGTTTCCAGATCAACTTCTTCTTCCAGTAGCCAGGGTCGTGATGATCGTGGTGGTCGTGATGTTCCTCGTGGTGTTCTTCGATATGATGTTCTTCATGTATTGCATGATGGTCGTGATGGTCGTGATCGTGGCCATGGCTCTCATCTATAACGTCATGATGATCCCCATGAAGATGCAAGTCATCTTGGTACGGGCTGACCAAATCATGAGGAGGTGCTGGATAATCGTACCCAACTCGCTTTTCTGCTCCATTGACTGGCGGCTTTGGCTGCAATTGCTGTTCTTGTTGATTTTGTGGTATTAGCGCCTTTCCAGATACTAGAGCGACATGTAGAATTACCGCCAAGGTAATCTGAAACAAACGAAACTACAATTAGTTAAATTACCATACGCACTTATTAGCGCACCGCATAAAACTACACATAAAACGCAAGCAAATGTTATCTTAATTATCATCGCACAGCCTTGGCATAACCATGTAAAACTAAACAATAAGTTACAATCTTATGAGAAACTTTGAAAGTAACATTTTAATTCTTAGCACAGATAAGTTGGGAACAAAAGTTCATGCTACATTGTCGCTATCCGTGCCGGCTCCAAAATTACATTACAATGTTAAATCACGTTGTTCGCGATATCGTGGCTCGCATCTATAACAAACAACAATTTCACTCAGTTGTTATTACATAATATAATAGCTCATATTACAGTGGTTGCGTAACATCATTAGGTGGATAACAAAGGAAAAGTAGATGCAAAAGATGTCTAGTGACCATCTTCTTGACTGGCTACGAATTGAAGTACTATTTCGTAAGTTCTCTTAAGGACTCGGGGAAAGTTCAAGATACTTTTATTGCTCATTATGATGAATAAATATGTAAGTATTTATCTTTATAGTCGGAAGATTAGTCAGTGTTTATTATTTTATTACGTTTCGTGACATCTCATCAGAGCTCAAAAGTATTATAAAACTGTGATAGTTAATTAACGTAAAAAATACAACTCTAATCCGTTCAAAGACTTATCTCGAGGCGTTTGGCTAAAACGTGTTTCAAATTGAAATGTTAACGTCGTGACCGTCTTATGTAAGGAGAGTGAAAATATCCCGTGAAAGTTCACCTGTTTGTTATCACATTTTGCACTTGACTAGTAACAAAATACGGATGACGTTATGCAATAGTTGTGAAACATCGCGAACCGATGACAATGGCGATCGGTGACGGAACCATTGCCATTTATAATCATGACAAATTACGGCTTTTATAGATGTATGAGAAATCAGGATGTATTGTTTACAACGGCATTGTTTTCTTTACGCATTAACGGATGCAGAACATCGTTGTGATAATACCAGCTGACTGCATCATCATCATGAACTTGTTATTGTCATAGTGATGGGCAAGGCCCGACTTCCATGACGAGCCGGAATTCGACCATGATCCGTTACGCTGGCCTATTGCGGATTTATAGACTCTTAAATCTGATTTTTTATAGAACTAACATAGGTTCTCTCCTACGATGTTTTCCTGGCCAATATTCTTATGGTTTGATGAGTTAAAATTGGCAAACGACCGTGGATGTGCGAGAACGATATTGATGTATAGATGATTGAACACATTTTTTAAATCATACATTACAATGCAAACTTTGCGTTGCATAACATGGATATTGCTTTAATAGCTTTACTGCGTTAAGTTTATGACAAGATAAGTCAGGTCTTATCCCAAAGGTTTGTAATACTTTATTTCTGGGCATTTTATATTGTCCATTTATTTATAACTTTATTGCCAGCGATTTTACATCAGTTTAATAATATGCATATCAATTTAAGATGGACTCGTTAAGCCGAAATTGCTGTTTTATAAGAAAAGCGAATGAACCAGTTTTAGCGGTAAGTACTGGTAATTACAAGTACAGGTTTTCTTCGCTCCATTTACAAGTTGAATGAAAGTTATAGAGGCTGACTAACACACCATTATTGACATTCTATTAATAATACTTATTTTTAATTAAGTACAATAGCTGATTCATATATTCTATTAGAAATAAACACCCTATTATGAAATATCGCGGGAAATTATTATAGCAAAAACATGTTTCAGCAAAACAATATTGACTAATAACTGAGCACCGCGGTTTCACCTAGGATAAAAAAAACATAATTTAAAAATTTCAATAATAAACTTAAATTTAATAACTTATATTTTTTTATACTGAACCCTAAATATTTTCTTCAAATAAAATCAGCTATGTGCTATGAAAGTCCCGTTAAAATCGGTCCGGTCGTATCGGAGATTGACTCAAACAGACAGAAACACGGATAAAAACCATTAATGCGCATTCTGTAAAAAGCATTTATGTTGATATAAAGAAACAGTTCAATTTTATTTATTATTTAATTTTATTTTACTTATTACCATAATTTGGCTTCACACTAAGATTGCTATCAGTAACCTTACATACTGTAATTCGCCTGAAAGTAAAATATTGTTTTAATAATATTTGAACAATCTATTTATTTGAATAAACAACTTTTACGTACTTGTCATTGTAAAAGAAAGGAGTGTGTGTCCTCATTTAAAATGAATGTTAAAATATGTGACCACGTATTTTTCAATATGTCATTATATAATTGTATCATGTTAAGTTATATAATGTAGTTTACTTATTACTGTTAAATTATAATGTTACGGATCCCAATACATTGCAAATGAATAAATATTTGTGTCCATTCCTACTTGGCCGTTGCAAAAATATGTATATTTCTTTTAGAATTATACACATCAGCGAATGTTTTATTGTGTTAATTTATTCAGTTGCATAATCGTTTATAATTATTACATAATGATGTAATTACATTATAATAATGGTGTCGATCTCATTATAATTTAAATTTATAAGAATATACTAGATTAATTTCAAATACTGGGTTTATTTCAAATTTTAATTTAATATCTTATTGATTATCATATAAATTATTTTATGAATATTTTTTGATATAGTCAGCATGGAACATATATTACGTATAAACTTCACGGTTTGCTTACAGCGTGGTAATGGAAAGTGCTATTCTTGATGCATTGCGAAGCTCTGCGAAAGCTCAACGCACTCGTTTCCGTATTTACACTCGTTGTGTAACTAATTCACTTCTCTTACCATATTTGCCATACTGACCGCCGACGCGAATTTTATATTAAAATAAATAGCGCCTGCTGTGTTATAAAAACAACTGCTATTTTTAAGTGTTATTTTGCGTATCACTAACAAAATAGCCATTGTAATTTTTTCCACTCTCTATTGGGCTAATTCTGGATTTTATTGCACTGATTTGGCCAGCAACTAATATTAAGGAAGGGAACTTTAAACAAATTAATTAAGGAATTTTTCACTCTGTTAATATTATGATTCATCTAAAAAAATAAAGGATAATATATTTTTGATTTTGTTTTCGTACTGATTTAATATTGAGCTTGAATTTAACTCTTTAACCGTTTTTTTTAATATAAAAAAATGTAACGATGGCAAGCCGGCATTTACGTACAATGTAACTAGTGTTATTGAATCCAAAATGGGACACACTCGTGACTCGAAACGAAGAAATCGTATTTGCGTAACAATGCGCTCATCACATACAATAAAACTGGCTTTAAATTATTTTTTTATGGTAATGAAGAACAAGAACGCGTCTGCTTAATATTAAGTTAAATGACTCATTAACACATGTGACCAACGTTAAGATATTGCATAAACGTAACTAGTATAGTAACTAATGGCATACTATTGGTAAGAAATTTAACTTTTGCGTTACGTTTGCGTTTGAATTTAAGACTTACGATTTTTTTAAATCACACAAATATTTTTTTATAGCTAACTAATTTATGCGATGATAGTTTGTATTGAGGCCCCGCAAATAAACCGTGTAATTAAGATACATATTATAGCTTCTTGGTAAAGCACTAGCTGTTAGCGTTAAAAGAGTCGAGCTCAAAGCTACTTATAAAATTTACGGTACAATGACCATATAAGTCCGGAGTTACAAACATAAAAGCGAAACTATCACATCCTTGTTTCAAAAACTGTATTACTGCCGAAACGTGATCGTGGTACGGAAAACCCCTCTTACGCAACAATCTGGCCATTATCGGCGTAATTCGCCACCAAATTATGCGATGTCAAATGCCATGCAATCGTTAGCCTTTAAAGGTTAGAAAGTTGAGACCAAACGCGATCCGACAATTGCTTATTAGAAACGTGGAAAGACGTAAACAATGGATGAAATGACGCTTTTTCTGCCCGCCGTCACATCGGATTTAGTATCAATCAACCCACCTTGTATCCCAGAATTGCTACTTTGTAGTTACATCAATTATGCATTGTTTGTTCCTTGTGTTGTGATTCGATAAACGTGATCAGTAGTTACTTGAATTGTTTGTTTATTTGCCCTCGCGTCGATTAATATTAATATATATAAGATTTTTTATTGTTCTGGTTGATAGAGTTTCCAAACCGCGCTCGATTCCAGAAATGGAAAACAGGAAATACTGCATAGTTGATTGTTTTTATTAAGTTTTATTCACACTTATTATTTTAAAAAATTGTAAATTTTCTAATTCTTTAATCTGATTTACACTTTGTTTTTTAACATTATTTCTATCCTGTGCTCTCTCTGCTTTATCTCTTGTTATACCAGGATTTATAAGGTGGCCACTATCAATAAGAATTTTAATGGCAACTAATTCCTGTCAATTATGAATAACGCAAGTCATCAAAGAATGTAATTAGTAGAATTTCGGCTTCAAGCAATACTGTTAAATATACTACTTATAAAGTTGAAAAAATATTTATTTTAATTATATTAAAAACGAGTTGAATGTTAATTACGTATATAATACATCAAATTTCGTTCATAAGCGATAGCGAAGTCTGATTAAAAGATTAGATATGAATTAAAAACATTTACCTTTTTTACAACAATTTTAGTGCTTTGTAACAACAATACGCTCGAAACATTTAGTATTCACGGCAATAAGTTCTAAAATTTCCCGTTAGGTTATTTTATTAAAGTGTTATATAATGTTCTAAAATTGGGTTGCTAGACTTGTGTTAATAATTTTAGAAAATACATTGTTATGGCGACACGCGAGATAAATTGCCCATTGCGGCGTGATATTTAGGCCTGGATGAACACCAAGGATATTTAGTTGACCAAAGCTTTGAAAATACGGCTCACATACTAATATACACGTTACACAATGTTGTCATCAACCCATTATTGTCCCAAAGCTGGGCACTGTTCTCCTTTGGGGAATGCGAGCAAGAAAGGTTTAGACCACAATCCACCGTGCTTCTATATTAAACCATAAGTAAATCAGCAGATTAAAAGCGTATGTTTAGGTAAAATATCACCAAATATTGCACGTAAGAATTCTTATACCGGACTTTCGGAGGCCCCGTTAAGTTAGGCTCCCAAGCCTCAACGCTCTCTGAGCCTTTAGGACAAAGATAGTAATAAAATTTGAAGGAAATCACAGATTTTATCGACTTCTTTTGATCGTTATCCTATACCATATCTCCAATAAGAAAAACGTGTAACAGGGCTGCATAATATACATACATGCTTCTTAATCTCTGTTATAAACAATTTTGAACAGCAAACCTAACAATTCCCTCTTCTATTCTAGTCACGTTTACTTGTACAATATTTGTGAATGATTATCACTTCAATACGTAATGGCGTAGAGAGTAAAGTGTGAATAACAAAGATTTGTACGTCAATATTTGCTAACTTCCGTATTTAACAGTAGGTGATACATGACACCGTATTTTTTAAAAAAGTAGCAAACAAGCCTGAAAAATATTGATAACATGTTTATAAGACAAACGTATTAAATCGAGCATTGAACGCTTCCACTAGTGAGGGCTATATTACTAGATTATTATTATTCCTTAAATCACTCTTCAAAACTGAAGTTATTCAAAGCGGCTAATTTAAGGTAGAAATATGTACGGTGAAATCGTAGTCGCATTTCAGATTTTAAATTTTTAGTTTGAGTTATAATTACTCGATTTTCACAATGTAACAAATAATAATTTTCAGATTCTTTAGTAAGGTTACATCGTTTCGCGTTAATGTCATAATTTTTATTTCGATAACGGATCTGACACCGTGTTTATTATTAACACGTTTACGTTCGTAAACGCAAACGTAAAGCGTCCGCGCGGTTATTCAAATGTAAAGAAAAAGAAAAGTGTTATCAATTATTATTTCGTTTGCATTACGCACGGAATTTTAATTATAACAAAAACGAGCACTGGTAACCGGAGATATCGCGAATAGAACCACATTGTAACGTCACATTTGAAAATTTACGATCACGTTCGAATAAGAAATCCCGGAATGTTAAACACTGACCGCTTGGCTCCAAATCCCTCGCATGGTGGGGCGGGGACGGCCTTCCAATAGCTTCGTGGACGAAACTCTTAATCTACGTATGTTGTGTGGGTTTATATATGAGCGAGCCCACCCTGTGCTGGTGGGGGCCACGTTCACTTTCGCTGGCACCCCGTCGGTGACAGGAAACGTGGGAAGTACGAGGATCTTTCCAGAGCTTTGGGCAAACATTTGTAAATACCGGATCTTAGTTGACTCTAATAAGGTATGTTATAGCGTATTTACGTATCGAATATGTAGATCGTTTGTGCTACTTATACGGCGTGGTTAGGCGTTTGTCATCCATGTGATTCTATACATTGGCCTACTTTGGACAAAAATAGGTCAGTAACTGGCTAATAAACGCGTTTTGAATCCTACGGTAAGACAGAAGCATTCTGTACATGAAAATTTTATAGAAGATGAATAATTTTTTTTATCTTTTTGTAGAGTCAGTACTATTTGTTTTAGGAGTCACTGTTTTTGATTAAATTTTAAGTATTTGTTCCTATTTTAGGGTTCCGTAGCCAAATGACAAAAATCGGAACACTTATAGCTTCGTCATGTCTGTCTGTCCGCCCGTCTGTCTCTATGTCACAGCCACTTTATTCGGAAACTATTAAGACTATAGAATTTAAACTTGGTAGGTAAGTGTATTCTGTAAACCGCTATCCGAATTGTGTAAAAAAATAAAAAAAATATTAAATTTAGAGGGCGGTCCCCATACATGGAACAGGAACTCAAAAAAAAAATCATGTACGTATTAATATGTTTCATAACATACTTTCGGAGGACATCACAAATATTCATTTTAATTTTACTAAGCATAATACGCTGAGTCTCCACAACTTTATTTAACAGCAAAATACTTTATAAACGAATAAATTGGACTTTTGCAACATCAGAGCAGCCGGCATAGGCTATCTGGTTTGAGGCAAAGCATTTTTTGATCCTTTTTTAAGACCCTTATTTCATAGCGCGCTTCTCAAAAGCAAGCTCATTTCACTTTTTGTTTTATACGCGGCCGTCGCTGTCCATTCCCATGCACTACATTTTAACATAAAAATCTGGCAAATGCAAATTAACATTCAAATTATATTCGTACAAAAATGGAACTCTTTTTGAACGTCAACAAGCTGCCATCGCTTCAGAAGGCATTCGGTTATACAAAAGAACCGGCGCCAGAAATTCCATGTTCCGTTCGCTCCACCCAACTCCATAGACTGATTCGCTGTACTACTTTGTTATACGATTGAAGTAGCAAACAGCATGCAGTTTACCCGTTGGTAAGGAGTCACTGCCGCCCATGTATCCAATGTATCTGCATCCAGATCCAAATAGAATAATGTCATGTCAGGTAGGGCGGTGTTACCTCGCTGCTCGAACTATACTGGCTTTACTCAGGAACTCATACATGTGCACCTTAAACCTCTTTTTATTATTTTTGTTTTTTATTATTATTTTTTTATATGATGGAGTAACTAACGAGCATGCAGTCCACCTGATGATAAGTGGCAACTGCCGCCCATGGACATTTATGATCCACCCCAGATAAGACGAGACTCCCAACTGAAGTC
>DWRA01001216.1:0-18130 GCA_018250295.1 Spathilepia clonius
GAACAAAACAGTTGCACCCCAGCCAGATATAGATAATTGCACCTGCCAAGGTCTGAAATGTGTATGAACGGCTGGTGTATTTTATCAAGCAGGCAGTAAAATCAACAATGTCTCTAAGCCAACCTTTTGATACTCCAATTATTTTGACATTTTAATGAAGGATCGAGGAAACAATTTTCAAATTCGGAAGCCAAATTGGCCGGGAATTCGTCACCATCGTTACGGACAGCGGTGCGAGTTCTAATGAAATTCCCAGTTTCCTTTCAGAGAATATGGTCCGTGAATAATATATTAGGTTTCTGATTAGGGCCTCCGGCTGCAAAGCTTGTGGTGAAAAGCGATTGTTTAGAATTTGTCATAAGTGACGGAGGCTTGGCACATAATAATGGATTATGTGGTAAGCCTCCGTCTACTATATTCTAATGTTCCAACATAGATTAGTAAAGGTACTTTAAAATAGTCCTTAAAAGTAAATATTTTCAAGCCATTCATAAGGGCTCCTAGAAAATTTAACAGCTAACTGTTGTAATCGATCTTCTAAAGTACTCAAACGTGTATGAAATTAAGCGATCCTCTGACGGTCACTGAAGATGTACTGCTATTTAAACGAACTTCGGAGCTACGCACGAATTAATTACAAATGTCGTTATTTAACTATAAATCGTTTGTTGTAAAAGTGAAAAAAATGTAACAAATCGCATGTGCTATATTCTAAAAATTGTGAGAATATTACTAACTAAACCCTAAATAATTACTCAAACCCTCAATTGAACCATAGACCAAAAATCTATAGGTGACGACTACTTTCCACCGGGCAGCCCGTCTGCCTTATCGTTACGTAAGGCTATAAAATAACAAATAAGATCATGACACGACATCTAATCGGAATTCGTACCTGAATTCTCTACCTGGCAGACACGTATAATAAGTACTGAACCACGCAGATCTATCATTTCTTAAAATATATTCACAGCGGAAGGAATAAGAAGTTATAAATTTAATCACGGTGTAGCTTCGACTTCTCTGCACAGAGCGAGACGTTGTGTGCCCATACGGACTCTTATTATTAACCTCTTCGCTGCAATTAACAAAAATATAAACCAAAAACCTTAGCTTTTACATATAAAAGTTTTACACTATTGGGTAATACTACTGTTTTTTGAATTACAATGTGAATATGAGAATGTTACACTGCGAATCCCGTAGTACCCTCTTACAAGGTTCAATAGCATAACCAAGTTAAAGATATTTTTCCTGTTCATGTTCATTATTAACACAATTATATTGCAGCGTTTCTGCTCAAAATATTGTCACGTATGTCTCCGTTACCCAAGGGCGCGATACATTTGCGAGCCCACTA
Organism: Spathilepia clonius; assembly: GCA_018250295.1. Taxonomy (NCBI): domain Eukaryota; kingdom Metazoa; phylum Arthropoda; class Insecta; order Lepidoptera; family Hesperiidae; genus Spathilepia; species Spathilepia clonius. The sequence continues at coordinate 1,361 of DWRA01001216.1, forward strand.
AACTTTGACATGTGGTAAAAGAACCGCCCGCCCTAAGCTATACACGTAAAGCCTACTTTTTGTTTTTTCTTATCACGTTCCAGGTCGGCCCTTCAGGTGTTTCGACTCACGACTACGACAAAATAATTTTACAATTTTATTGAATTTATTAACCATAATGAAGTTTACAATGCTTAGTTTTAGTCGATGTAACATTTAAATATTTTGATATAAGTTACAGATACTGTAGGTAAAAATTTTGTTGTAAGTATTAAATTCTAGTATTATTTTAAACCCGATACTTTACCTAAAATATATTACTTCTACAACGTTTTTTCATAACAAATAATATTTACTCTAAAGGCAACATTGCACAACGAGTAACTGAAATCAAAGCATTAATTTAGTACAACATTGTAATTTACATATAGATTTTAATTATGATAACAAAGTTCTAAAAGCGGGTTCTGATTTATTGGTATTCAAATACAGTTAATGTTTTTTGATGTCTATACATTATTATGTCAACATATGATAAGTTATATCAAATGTCATAATAATTAAATCTCATAAAATTTATTGAAGCTGTAATAATAATTAATTATTACGACCAAAACTTAATTAAGATTGAAAACAAAATACTTCTTAAAGTGCTTTAATTCCAAAACATCGAACAATCTAAAAGCCTCCAGATTAAATTACAAAGAAAATAAGGTAAGAATTGTCTCTCCGCCTTTTTAAATAATTTACATAAAGAAATCTTCAGACTATTCTTGGAAAATATTTTTTATATTTTAGGCTACACAGGGCACGTGTCAGGTATTCGGGACTCATTCGCTATTTCATGACGGTTTCATTAGGAACTTTTAGGCTTGGCATATTTTGTTCTAAAATTTTATGTAAATGATTGTTCGCGTACAACATGTTAAAGAATGTGATTTTGATCAGTAGTCTTATTTTATGTAATAATTTAATTTCAAATGCAGTTATATTGTAAATTTTTTGAGACAAATGAATTTATGTTCCGAAAGCAATGAAACTTGATGTTCAGCATGTGTATGCCAACAAGAATTAACATGATTTTCATACTCAACAACGCGGCACCACCAGCAATACTAACTTATAATGATTCGTCATTAACCCATTATCCCTCCCTTAAACCGAGAGGGCTTAGGCCGTAGCCCATCGCGCTGCCCAAGTAATATTTGATAGAGAAATAATTTAGAAGATAGAATAATTCGATAACGAGCTTTATTTGACATAATAATTTTACTAAAATCGTGCCGAGACGACTGAACATATCATATAACGCGAAACTTCCTACAGGACGTCGTAAACTAAAAACAACTTTCCGTTCCCCAAAGCAACTTGACTGAAGCGTAAATATTTTTAAGGGAAAATCCATTAATTCGGGGTTCCGCCCCATTTTCCCCGTATAGAATTTCCGCCTATCTATTTATTACGCTCTCTGAAATGTTCTAAGAAAGTGCTTTTTAAAGGGAAATCAAACAAAGACGACGTATCTAATGCATTAGAGGCAAATGCAATGATAACTTTGTCGTTTGAAATTTCACCTGTCATACTGAGTATCCAAAGTTCGTATCAAGTGCGTGTCTCAGGTTGTTCGACGTTTGCGCTTATAATTTTTTTTAACGGCGACGGAAAATGTTGCAAGAAAACGCAGTTTAAAGGGTGAAGAAAAGTAGAGAGAGATACGAGGCATTGTAACTAATCCCTATACAAGCGGACTTCGATCAAAACTTTGCGTTTTATTACAAATGGCCATGGATAGAATTAACCATTTGGACTAACCGCATTATTTCTTAAAAAGATATATCGAAGTTGATTTTATCAATTACTGTGACCTAAGCAGTCACGATAATCCAATAATACGTAATCATAAAGATATTCAAATATATTTTTAGTACCAATGTATCCAGAAATCAAATCTTTCCAAATGAAGTGATACGAAAGATTTCAACAAGTAGACTTCCCTTCATTTATTTTCTAATGAAGGAATCTTTTATTATGGGAGCGATCCATTACTCTACTCCAAATTAAGATTAATGCGGTTAGGTTCGGGTCTGCAAATCGTAAAGAAAGCATCAGGTACGGTTCCCTTGAAACATTAATTTAAGGTATTTGCGAGTGTGTTAGGATGTGTCTCAGTGAGAGCGAGAAGCGAGTTGGCTTAAGACAAGCAAAAGTTAAAAAGTGATAAAAAATGTAACTTATTACTACTCATATATTTGCTATACCTAGACGTATTACTCATTATTAAAATTTTAATAAGGGAATATCAGTATATGATTGTGTCGCCTCTTTAACATCTGTTAATAATTAATTTAACAAATGAAGTTCAAATATATAAGAAAAAAATAAAATAACAAATGCATTATATTACGATCAAGAATATTTATCGTCCCTGTTATTTTTATGTCTCATCGCAGTATAAGAATTATTTTCATTAGTTGAATAAGTATGTTGAAATAGCGGTAGAGTCAGGATTACGACACAATTTTGGAATTGAATTGTGTGTTATTGTTAATACATTATACATAATTGGTCTTATACTATATGTATGTATTAAATAATACAACACGATAACTATTTAAAAGATAATATGATCTGTTTATTTTACTAGTAATCGCTGACCCATTCGCAGTGTACTACATACCTCTACCTCGCACTTGCGACCGTATAAATAATAAGTGATACGTTTTCCTTTCACAGGGACTAAGTAACACGTAACCACGTAACGAATGGATCTGCTGAAAGAATTCGATACAAATACCAATTTATATTTGTACTAGCTTATACCCGCTACTTTGTTTGAGTCATTAGTATGTATATTTGTTTACTCCTTCACTGTCTTGTCCACCGTATTATGGCATCTAGTGCAATAGGCTAATCAAAACTTCCCTTTAGTAACATGTGTTTTGCTACGTATCTGGCTTTTGTTAACATTTGTTGGATCGTAATTTTCACTCGTAAGGTTTTAAACAAAAAAACTTTAATCAATATAAGTTTCGTAATTTTTGCGTTATATACGAATAACCGTACAACCTGTTTAATATTATTGTAGCTATATGGTAACTCTTACCACATTTGTACGTACAACGATTAATCTTATGCGTCACTTAAATTAATTTATCACTTCCGTACTGGTATAACAAATAACAATATTAACATAGACCCTTTCAGAAAGATATTTTTTATATTTATGTACTGGTACTCCTATTTTGAGTAATGGTAAGTGTGTTTTATGGTTTAGTAAAGAACAGGGACCGGCGGAATGGCAGGCGGTTGAATAAGGGACAATTTGTGACGAAATTTTAAATGCGCTTTTGTGCTTCGGAGTGCATCGCGTACTTCCCGGTTAACATTGGATATTAATTGGTTATTAGAGTATTATAGGCTTAAAATACGAGTACATATACTGATTGGCTTCTACACGGCGTTGGATGACCTTTTCTATCGTGTCCTCTCCAAGTGTTTCTTGCTAGGGAAATGGGATCATTCTCGACAGCGGGTTATAAAGGTTTTAGCTAGTAACGTGTACAGAGCTAGCAGGGACTTTACTAACTGTGTTACAACCAATATTGACAAATATATATAAGATAGCTAAGCGGTATTATTTCTTGGTATAACGTACACGACCTGATTTTTCCAGTCTCGTATTATCTAGCGTTTTAGTTCCAATAATCCAATATCATCTCTGTAAACTGGGAACGTTCTGTGTGGATACTATTATTTGTATCTAGCCTTTGCTCTTGACTTTGTCTGGATTTACAAGAAACCTTTACGTAAGTGGTTAGTTTGTAACGTTGTAATATTAATGAGAGAAGTTATTCGTTTCCAGTTACGAAGTTGTAAGTTTTTAAGAAATTGAGGTAACAATCGAACGTGAGTTTTATCTAATATTACCCATGGACTTTTATACCAAAATACAAAGTATGCGCTATTTTTAAAATCAGAAAAAGAAGTGACGGTGTTGTTAAACCATGAAGTGTACTCCTATTTTTAAACCTATCCAAATTAACTACAAACATATAAATATACAGACACCACTCATAAATAATTTCATACGTAAAATCTGAGAGCATTAAATGAATAAAATATAAGACTACATGTTATACGTGGCTTCGCTTGAAATCGAATCAGGAATAACACCGCAATGAGTAATGTTTCTTGTCCAATACTGGAATTAAGGTGCTGCTTGTTTATCGATGTGTTAGTAATACTATTTTTATAATAAGACTAGGCTATACTATTCTAGTTAGGCCATTGTTAACATAAATTGATATCACGCACAAAATCCTCATATTTATATTTTAAAAAACCTATTTAATTTAGGCGTAATGTCCTGACGTAATGCCTCATAAAATGCAACTAATTTTGTATTCATTTAATTTCCATATAAAAATAAAACCTATGGTAGTTGTTAGAGACTAAATTCATAATTTTAATGTCTGTCTGGGTGCGGATCGAACCCGCAATCGGATGCAAGTCAATCCGGTAGCGTGACTGCTCCGCCACGGGTCAATAGCGTCATAGCTTACATAACGCGGACTAATTACAATATCACAAGTAACAAGTAAACAGAATGATACGTTTATCAACAATAGTGGATTGGCATTCGGGAACGCTATGTGATAATAACAGTGCAGACCGCCATAATGGCGCACATTCATGCGATATTTGCACAATTGGAGCATATTATTTCGGTAATTGTATTATACGTGTAAATAATGCGTTGTAGCTAAAAGAAAATAATGTATGCACCGCGGGGGGATTTTTACGTACATAATATGCTTTAGGCTTTGATTTTCAATATAGGTTTTACTGCAGAATTCTACTCAATTTCGATAGCTGTGCAGAAGTTAAGTCGTGAAAGCGTAACAGACGAACATATACAAGACTTTTTATTACTTTTTGCTATTATATAAGTAGGAATTACGATTATATCGCAAACGATGACATAAAAATATTGCATAAATATTGCATAAATGTTACTCAAGAAAGTACTATACATTCTTGAGTAAAGCGACATTAACTATTTTATTGTTTTATTATATGGAATCTGACCAACACTACAAAGTACGTAAATAGGTATATACATAAACAATCAAGTAAACAGACACTATAATCCTATACCTATTTATAAACAATGGCTGATCGGAATTCGGCAGTTATGTGACTCGATAACAATGCGGTCCGCCATTATGGTGTACGTTCACACAGTATTTGCACTGTTAGAATAGAAAGGTATACTTGTAGGTAATTGGGATTTAACTAATTATAAAGATTTTTAACCAACTTCTCAAAATCGTCCAAAATTACTAATGCTACAGACTTAAAAATATTACGCATTTATACCTCAAAAAATTGTTAACCGCTGCTGTACATACGTGGGAATAATAGTGCCACAGTTACTCAGGGCCTAGCCGTCGGCAAGTGCTGAGGCCGTCCGACTCTCCCATTCCCATCCATCCCCGTGTTTAGTGTAGGCGGACGGCTGAGGAAGCTGGCAATGGAGACAAACGCCATAATTTCCTTTCAGGATCATAATCACTCCAGTCTTCGCTAATTAGTAGTTCCCCACCAAACCCTGGTGAACCTTTAAAGACCACTATGGCCAACAGCAATTACACAATCCTAAAAAAAGTAACGGTTGAACAAAAAAGAATTCAATCCTCTCTTATATATATTTTACTGAAACGGATATAAAAAATGTACGAAATGTTACCCAAATCCGTTTATAAATAATTGAATATCTGCAGTCAATAATAATGCGATATGTATAATACCGCATACCCTCCGGAGTAATTTAATTTCGTTGAGAGAAACGATATAAAAGTAAAAATTGGCTATAAAAAGAAGTGGGTGAATTAATGTGTGGTGCAAGTGGTAAATGAACAGCGTCTCCTCTTAATGACTTTTTCTACAGTTATAGTTCACACAAAAGTTCATAGGTACCGTCAACATATACAACAATGCGTACAAACACAATACCATTTTTTATATTTGCGCCAATTTCACCTAAATTATAGTATGTGGTGGTCTGACATATGTTTTAATATGTAATAGTCTTTACTTCATATCGAGCAACGAGGAGGTCAATTTATTTTGCCCATATTTTGTATCATTTTACAGCAAACCTGTCACTATACTATTAGTATAATAGACGGGAATTTTGGATAGTATATTCAATTTGTTCTAGTTGTTATTGTGTTTTTACCTGGAATTTAAAAAAAATGACTATGTAAATTGTAGTTTTATGGAATGATTACTCTGTAGCTAAAAATAATATGTTAGATTCAATTTTCAACCAGGTTTTAATGTTTCATGTCGGGAGAATAAAAAATAAGATTTATTACCGCGTCTTCGCTGAGCTTAAAAAACGAATACTTCGGTAAGTTTTCACGGAACAAAACAAAGAGAAAAATAACGTGTCGGTTAGTTTCGGTAATCCGATATTAACTATACAGTTTCAATAGCTTATCACTTGTACCAAACAATTTATAAGCGAGTTTATGTCACTGGATGTCATAATACTGACATTTGTGCTAAGGTTTATATCAGGCAGTTAGTAGAGTGTTTTCTATAAGGACAATATTTCGTAATGTCTTCAGACAGGGTAATGGCGGAAGTAATAATGGAGGTAGCATAGAAATGAGTACTCCATATATAGTTAAACTGCATTGAAGCACTTTTCTATGTTCTTTATAAAGTAGAAATAAGTGATAGGGCTAGTGCCCGTTAACACGGATGTCAAATAGTTTTACCGACTATATCTATTATCCAACTGCTAAAAAGTAGGATATTCCGAGTTTGACGTCAGGCGGTTACCTAAATCACGAATTCAGATTTCGGATCGTTGATGACACAGGGTCCCTGGCGCGAGCCTTGAGCTCAGAAAGCGGTATTTTCATTTTTAACCAAGTATTCAATCACCATGAAATGTCATTCAATTCAAATAGCCCGTCATCACACAATCTGAATTATCCGATATTGCGTATAAAGGGTGAGATCACACAAGCGACATATCAGACCTCGTTTGACAAATGCGAGAATTTGTTAAAGCCTAATGGACTGCAATCAATCAAACGTTTGGGCCCTTAAGGCGATGGCAGACATACCGATTTTAATTCTAAAGTTAAATTATATCGGTATTTCCAGAGTGGTAAAATATTTTGTCTATTTTTTGTATTCAATTCTCTCATCATCTTCAACCAACTTTAGTCAACTGCTGGACAAAGTCATCTACCAAGAATAAGGGTTCTTGGTAGATGACTTGGTAGAGATGATAAAAAAGTGATTTTGACGAGGGTCAAAATCACTTTTTTAGCTATTTTTAGGATCAATGCTAAGATTTTTTAAGCAATACAAGTAGAAACATAGTTAGAAATATTTAGATTAGTACAGACTACACACTAAAATAAAAATTCATATATACACATTTCAATATTGATTAAATCGATAATTGAAGTCTCCATAGTAGTGATAACATAGTGGTTTGAAATTCCGCTTCTCAATGAAAGGATACAATGGGTCAACCACAAATACGCACCTGTGATATTTGAACGTTATGTGTGTTTTAAAAAAGAATTGTTATAGCGGTGAATGAAAAACTCATTAGGAAACGGACTTAAGAATTCCTTGAAAAACTTTTCTAAGCTGTGTAACATCCGTACATGACCAGTGTGGCATACTATGTGTTAGTTGCCCTCAATCTGAGCTGGGACTTGTACCCAGACATGGGACAGTAGGAGTTGATAACTGACTGAGGCTTCAGCACAAAGATTGGTTTAGCTAGGTACACACAAAAGATGAAGCGCTCGATACTCCACTATAAATTATTTAAAGCTTAATATCTACTGTATGCGTTCGCCCCATAATTATTCAACAATTCGATTTGAAATCATACTTAATTCGGATTTTTTTGATAAGAGAGGAAATTATATTATTAAAGGACGACACTTCAGACAGTTCTGATTGATATATAATGTGAATCGGCATTTTGGAAAGGTTATCGGATTGGCTTGTGACTTTTTACCCTTCAGGATATCTTAAAAATACATCTTGTAGATCTAAAATGAAGACTTGGGCCGAATTAGAAGTATTTTTATGTACAGAGAGATAACTAAAAAAAATAAAATTATTTTTCTACATTTGGAATTTCTGATAAGTTAAATTTGCATAGGGTTTACTGACTTGACGGTGATAATGCTGTCATCAAGCGTAAATGAATTCATGGAGTGTAATAGAGTTACTTTCATAAAAGTAATATCATAAGCCTGAGAAATATATTTCTTTAAAAGTAGTATACTAGGAAAGAGAGCGCAAGGAATACTCTAATTCCTCTATTCCAGATGACTAAATTTGTACCCTAGTACCCTATCCTAATACAGACCCAGACTTAATACAGACGTCTATTTACTTACATATATATGATATATGTAAGTAAAATAGGGTGTACTATGTTTATATTATATGTAGTTTCTTTATTCATCAATATTTAAGTCTGAAACGCGGTGATAAGTTTTGTTTTGGTGTATTTACAATAAAATTTACAAATATACTTCAATTAAATATAAATATTTGTAATATTGCTGAAGACTTTATTTCATTACATTTTGCCTGATTTTGTACTCTCGGCCATTGAGTATATCGAATCTAAACTTGTGCTTATCAAGCCAATATTACCTACTGTGCCAATAGACAGACACAACATAAGCGAAGATGTAAATTTAGAGCTTTTAACAACCCACTTTACATTTCAATAATTTAAAATACATTTTCATAATCTCTACAATGTTAAAATAATTTTAATAAAACCAGTCAAAGTGCATACTTAATTTCAGCGCTTTATAATAAGAATGTTTCGTAATTATATTCATTCACTTTTGCTTTGAGGAACAAATTCCGTATCCAATGTCCACTACTTTTTCATTTAATGAGATTCCATGAAGACAGTATTTTACTACTACTGGCAGCAATAAGCAAAATCATTTTTAATACAAAAATATTTGTAACTTTAATATCAAATAAGTGAGAAAGCCAGCATAGTTTGAACGGAGGTATATATAGTGGTACTTTCCCGGTACACCTATTTCTGGTTTGTGATAATTCTTGAGTTTTTGTGACCGGATATAGACGCTGACTAACTTTTATATGAGGTTAACTCAATTATTTCTCTCATCATTAAAATACTATAATTGTTTTCTAATACATACTCTACTTCGGAAATCAGATATGTCTTCTTTTTTAAATTTAAATCAAAATTTCACCTTCGAAATCAGCGCACAGGTTTCTATTGACCATTAAAATATGCGATGGCTGAAACCATTGTTTTCTGATCATCTAGCTATACAAGTATCTTCAGAATAGTATCTCTTAAAGTTTTTTTTTATATATGACAGAATTAGCAAACGTGCATGCAGTCCATCTGATGGTAGGCGGCAGTTGCCACCCATGGACATTTCTAATCCACCCCAGATAAGACTAAAATCCTACCTGAAGTCAACCACAGATACGTTGCTACCTTTGAGGACTATGTTGCAATGCCTCGTAAATATATGTCTCTGTTACCACACCTTTCAAAACAAAAGACACCACCGCTTAGTACTGTAGATATAAGCAGAAACAGGTGTGGCGATGGTGCCGCCAGAGTCGAGTCACAAAGGTTCTACCAACGTTAAAACATGAGTAACATAACATTATTTTTATACAATGAAATAATTACGTCGTTACTATAAATCAACATGCAAAAATCATATTGACATCGGCATTTCAAACTATTGCAATAAAAATTGTCAATTAAAATATTTTTTTTATTTCAATTTTAAAATTGGAACAACATTTTGTTCTGATTTTTGTTTCCACAATAACGGTTGGACGCCAAAAAATCTCTAGTATGTTCTCAATAATGAAAATCTCTGAACCCATGATTTCCATCGAGAACTAAGCCATCAGTTCGAACAAACAAAAAGCAATGCACTTTAGAAGTGGACTTTTATTTTTTCGCTAAATACCACAGATATAATAATGAGTAGAATTGGCACATACAAAAATATATTAAACAAAAATATAGTACTATGGGTGAACGTATCATTAATGCTAGGTTTTTTAATTATATTTTCTGCCATTTATCATTCGACATATAAAATTGGGTAATGAGCAGCAGGGTGGTGGCATTGTAATAAAACTAACGAAGTAGATATTTTTAAAGATTTTTGCAGATTTACTATAACGAAGCTTATCGATTAATCCAACATGAAGGTATATATGCCTGATAAAGACTATATATACGTGTTAGGTTAACTTACGTCTATACGTCTGTTTAAAAATAGGGTATAGAAACGCTAGAGAGTTTCAGGTGCGAAATTTTTGAACTCACTTCCCGATATTAATCCTGAAGTAACTTTTTGTACAAAATACTCGACTTATTATAATGATCACATCATTATATGTTCGACAAGAATGTAAATATATCTCGCGATACGCACTTAATTCTAATACTGACAGCATTTCTAATTGATATCTGACTCTATGGTTGAAGCCATACGTGCTCTTTGCTCTAAAATCGGGAAAAAAGATCACCAAAAGCGATGGGTCGTGCTCGGTATTCGGGGATATATTTCTACGCCATCAACTTTATGGCGAAAAAGCCGTGCTGTTAGCTAGTGCGAATGAAAAGTTTCTTTTACATGGAAATTGCCTCCATCACCGTTAAGGTATGTTCTGGCTTCGCACGAATTGATGTAAAGGCTTAAGCCTAAAATCCGAATGGATCTTTTTGTGTGTTCTGTATACATTTCTAAACTAAGGTTTCTTTGATATTTAGGTTTGAGTAGTTCGTAGGTTTTAAAGGAATTCAGCTGTAGCAATGCGTGGGAGATATCCTTGCTTAAAATTTTTGCCTCAGTATACCTATGACTGAAATTAGTGGATACAGGCACGTGTGCTAATTTTTTATTCTAAAAGAAATCATCAGCCTTATATTTTTTGCCAAAGAGTACATTAGTACGTATAACATATAGTTATACATGATATCTCTAACTAAACAGTAAACCGTGTTTTGAACTATGCCGTGATAATATCTTGATTATTAAGAATGGAAACCTGCAGTCACTTTATCTAAAAGGATCTTGGCGTAGCGGTTTTGTCCAATTTCAGTAAAATGTCTCCTAAACCAAAGCTCCCAGCAACTTCTTTACCACAATTTTTGTACTACCTTAATTGAGTATATCTATATGTATTTCGTATTTGGATTCATGGTTATGGAAAAACCTAGGTTATATTCAGCAAATTAATTTATTGTAAAAACTCTTACACCAGTTACTTGACCTTTATCGAAGTTTCTGAAAAGTGAATAATCAAAATTTACATTACACTCGAAAACTAATTAGCGTCGCGAAGAGTGGCTTTCGATCGAGAATCGTTGAACTGAAATTTACTCGGAAATATACCTATTCAATTGTCACATCGCGTTACGAAATTGAAAGTAAATTAATTGCTTTGCACCCGAAAGGTTTCAGTTTATTAGTGGATTTGATATAACCCCCAATTATGTTTGGTCATATTTGTAGAGTTTCGGTATGTTTTGGTATTTCTTGATTAGGTTTATATACCTCGGTTGATTGAATTGGTTAAAATTAATTTTGAAGGTCATATAAAGGTTATTTCTGATGTGATTGTAGCGATGCTATGACGTTTCTGTCTTGTATTAGTAGTTCATTTAGTTTCGTAGTTTCAGTAGGACTAAACAGTTGTTTACTAATGTCACATTTAAAACGAACAGTCCTAATTTTTTTTTAATAATTATCTAAACTGATACATGTAAAGAGTAAGTATGAATTTTGTCGGGAGGTCAGTTTGATTTCATAAAAACGTCACTTTTTCCCTTTTTCGTCTGCCAAGAATATCTGCGAAAATCGAAAAAGAATAGCAAAATTCTAAAGCAAATATTTTCACTAAGTCGTTCCAACGTAATCTTCGGATAAAACTTCTGACATATTATGGAGTAACAAATTTAACATCTATAGTACCAAACACATCCATTTTTTTACTCACAAACTTGATCTTGATAGATGTTACATAACTTTTGTGATCATTGAGAATACTTTGTTCCGTCAACCCATCAAAAATAATTAGACCTTCAATTGTAAGGACCTCTTGTCTTCGGCCTCTCGATTCTATGAAATCAATTAATTTATTTCAACTTGGTTATTTGAAGAGATCGTTCAATTTTTTTTTATAAATTCAGGTAAAAATATCAAAAGATAATTTAATACTTTGATGATTTGATACCTATTTCTTATTCTTGTTGTAAAATTATAAGTTGTTCGTCACGATGTGCACAACAATGTCCAATACGACAAGTATTTTCTACGAAGCCCAAAAAATTGCACTATCACAAAATACGCTCTAAGGCTACTTTAGTTATGAACAGAGAGTGTCCTAGCTATGGAACATAAAAACATGTTGCACGCAATTTACAACTTCTAATTTTAACAATATAACGTCATCACCGAATCAGCGCCATATTTTAATAATTGCCTATAAAACTTCCAAACAAAAGTCGTTTGAAACTGAGTTGTATCATGGCGTTTATTACCGTACAAACCTTAATAGACATTAACATTATGAATATAAGGGTTCTAATCGTGTGGGGTGTCTGACAAGCAATATAATGGTCATGACATGTGACTCGTGACAGTAATTAAGGTAATAAGATTTGTGTATCGGAATAAATGGTGTTCAGAGACAAGTAATTACTGCGTGACGTTAACATATTTTGTGTGACTTCGTACGTAATAGCCTCATTCGATGAGACTTGTAACTAAATTCATTACTTGCGAACTTTTGTCAATCCCTCCACGAAAAATGTTGTTTGCAGATTGGCATTGATGATAGTTATTGTCTCTCTTCTACGCAAGTTTATTTTTTTAATCGAAATGACGGGTTCATACCAGAGTCCAGCAAATAGACAACGTACATCTTTAAAAACCTTATGGTGAAATTTTTGGAATATAGGTTTCTACACGATAGTAATATTTTCCTCTACTGAAACGGGTGATTCTCAAATTTTAAAAAATCAAAGTGCCTGAGATTCATACATACATATGTCTCTCCGTATACAAGTCCATAATACATACCATAAAATTATCACTGGTGATTACTATCCCTATTTTCAATATATAAATAATTCGATTTTGTGCCTAATAATATGACACTAATGTTTTGCTGAGACATTCATCATCTACAGTAATCTTTCTAAGCAGGACATACCGACGTTTCGTCATAGAGATATCTACAGAGACGGAAGAACTCCAGCCGTTATATTTAACGCGTTTTATCCTTTTATCTGCCCTCCTTCAAGATTTGCGATTTAGACTAATGCCTGTTTCTGAGTTTCTTTATAATTTAGGACTTTTACCTAATATTATTGGGACAAGTATAAAAGATAGACAGAATCGTACTTGTGATGGAGCTACTAATGGAATATTTCTAGTGACAGCTGCAATTTATCTGTAACTAATGATTTGAGTTTGTTAGTAGATAGTCTTAGTTTGTTTAAAAAAGGGCTGCTTGCGAACATAAAATAACTGTTTTAAAACTAGCTTCACTTAACATATTAATTATGCTATGTAGAAAATTCTAAAATATATAAAAATACAGTTTTTAACCGAATTATCTACGAAGGAAGAAGTTATTAAATATTACTTCGTTTGTTTGTAAAAAATAATATTAAAATCATTAGTTAAAATGACATTGATATACATGAAATATTCAAGTAACCAAATAAATATTTTATTAACATTCAGCGTCGTGACGATACGACGTCGCATGGTATAAAGGTAACTTCTTATCTATTCACAAAGTGCGTTCAAGTTACACGGCTAGTCAATTTGAGCGTCCTTTGGCGTAGAAAATTTATATTCCGATATATTTTTACATTTTTCTGTAGGACCTATCTAAGTGTAAATATAGATTTCAGAATAGACAATGATTTTCGAGCCCAAAACCAAAAATAATCATTTATCTATGTATGTTATAGATTTACCACTCAAATTAGTTACTATAAATTCGTTCGACCTCTGATTTACAAACTAAATATTTGTCTTAACAATTTACCTCAATATAAATTAGGATTAAGTATTAAACATGAATATTTATGCATAATGAATATTTACCGAAAACTGATCTCTACATACGATTTATACATAAATCAGAAGGTGGTAGAACCCATTGTGGTTCAACTCCGGCTGTACCACCACCACATCTTTCTGTCTAGTAACAGCAGTGTGAAGTGCTGCTTAGTTCCGGTTGTGGTAATTGAGACATACTAGTCGGAGGCGTTGCAACTTAATTTACATAGCAAGGCATATGTGGTCGACCGCAGGAAGAACTTTAATTTTATCTGAGATTGAAGACCCTCTCACATAGATACAATATCCGATTTAACCTTTTTATATACTACTTTTATGTGAATACTCGTAACGCTCTGAATATTATACTTTTGACGGCCTTTTACGAGGACTTATTGAGGTCAATTTGACCTCACAGAAATGAATAACTTAACGCAATTAGAACTCAGCTCACGTGCGCGGCGCAACGTGTTAATCTTTTTAAGGAAATGAGAAAACTTCTCGGATTACTTATTTTGTTTTAAATGCGGCTTTTTCCTTTAATCTATGTAAATATGGAAGATGCAAAGGATACAGATTAAAAATACGTTTAGTTTAAAAAAATCATAGATTTCATTTAAACTCTAAGTAAATACCTTAGTGGTATGAATTTCTGTTTTTTAATGGAGGTCTGGCATTCGAATTTCCGGCTTGGACAGATTTTATGCAGTAATATGCTATTTTCACTTACGTTTATATAAAATATCTGCCCCAGACTATCTACGTGACAAGACACTATTATTTCAAGTACGAATTGGGACTAAATATAAATTAAACTTTGTGTCTGCATATATCTATATGATACACATTACAGAATCTTAGTATAGAAACGGGCTGAAAGTGTAGAAATTATTCTCATCGTCCATAACACACGGAAAAAACAGTTTTAAGCTTAAGTTTTGCGTAAGATGTTAATACAATTATAAGATGTCTCTACTCCTGACTAAGTTAGAATGTCTACTGTTCCACAAACCAGCTACAATGCTACTAAGTAGCAAAATTGTGTGTTGTACCAAAACTGTAGGACTACGGGAAGTTCTACTGAGAATGAATTATAATGAAAGGAAAATTTGATATCATGCTAAATGATATCTCTTCTGCCATTATTTATGAATTCCGTAGAATATTGAAACAATTTCGGAGTTAATTGACCTGACGCGAGACGAAGATAAATCTACCCTTAATAATTACTTACACGAATATTTGAAGACAACCCTTCACGTAGGCATCTTAGAGCGGTGTATTGTCATTAAGAGAAAGTTAGATACCTATTGAAGTAAAACTTCTTTATGACAAACTTTAGAGTAACTCAGATAATTTGTAAACAGAAAGAATATCCAGTATATTGCAGCTATAATATATCTTATGTTATAGCTGCAACCCTTGTTATGTGTATTAACAATTTTCCTCAGATAATACAAAACCTTGTTGTATCAGATCACACTCATGTACATGGTAGATTAACAACCACCCTGTGTCAGATGTTATTAAACCACTTACAGGAAGATTGACACGATTTTACTGCTATCCAACATTAACGAATGGAACTGACAATTTAACATGCTTGGTGAAGCACAGAAGCGCACATGAAATGAACTAGTAACGGCCACGCACAGAATTCCTAACTAGACGTGATTTACTTTGCTTACCTTGTAGATAATCTTCTATACAAGCCACTTACTAAATTTTTTTCTTAGGACATCTAACGTTTATTTGTTTAAGTAATTTATTATGAAACGTACAAAGTAAAAATAGAAAGCAAAAGTTTTACCTGAGGTCGATCACAGATGCATAAAGTAATGTGCAGGTTTAAAATCAATCCCATTTTTTCCTAATGACAATGTAGTTTCTAATATATGTACGCGGGTAAAGCTGCGAAGGAAACTAGTTCTATACAAAAGTTCACATAAGTCCATGAACCTCGTAAACAACTTGTTTTGCTTCAAATTTCTTGACAAATTTATCATTTTCATAACTTGTACGAGTTGAGAGGGTCCACATTCTTAGTTTAATGTAATGTTCAAAATGAAAGAAAAAATGCGTAAAGCCTAAAAGCCTAAATAAATATGCGACCACACATACCGCCGCCTTTCAAAACGTCACTCGCTGGACCGTTCAAGCTCCCACTCTTACCGCCCGCAACCATGGACAAACCCTTTTAGTCGCCCATTACGACAGACGGGGGATACCGTCGCCCTATTTTGTCCCGGAACTACAGGGATAAACCTAACCTAGGCTAGCCTAAGCTTAACCAAAACATGTACTTAAACGTAAATCTTCACCATCATCCTTTATACACCAACATATAAGCCAACGAAACATTTTAATACAATGCCTGCAATCAATGCCTGCTCAAAATCCAACACACTAAATAAAAACTAACAGCTTCTATATACTAATAAATTAGGCGTACAGTTCCACTCCATTATCTGAGTCACGGATTCGAAGGTGAAATTTTCATCGCACGTATCTTATCAGTAAACTTAATATATATACGTAAGTGCGAAATGACTAACTCTTTGTGATATATGAAGATATTTGAATATGACAGATTGTCAGTTGGTTGTCAAGCAATAAAAGATTGTAATGTGTTTTC
>DWRA01001217.1:0-18122 GCA_018250295.1 Spathilepia clonius
GGCACACCGCCCGCGCCGCGCGCTCGCCCGCCGCCTCGCCCGCCTCGCCCGCGTCGCCCGTCTCGCCCGTCTCGCCCGTCTCGCCGGCGTCCGACCACAGGGACCAGGTGGACAGGCGGCAACCTGACCCTAATGGTGACTTACACTTGTACCAAAACTTTGTTGGTTTTACATATTGGCAGTTGCTTACGTCTATATTACCTCGTTATATATGTGGTGTTGGTTGTCAAATTAATTTGAGCCATTGGAGAGTAATGATAGTGAATTGGAGAGTAATGATAGTGTAATTCAGTAAGCTAATCTCATTAGAAAGGCTTAGATGAATATCTCTTCAACGATTATTCTCTGTTATCCTTTTGACAAATCGAGAGCAAAATGTGATAAAAAAAATCTATTCATTCATAAATGAACTTCCCGACATGGTTGAGACTGAGTTGAGTCGTGCTCTGGAATTTAATTTCATTGAAAACCCACGCATATTCAAATAGAGCAATCTAGTGTCTAGCCATAACATTACAACATCGCTCCTGACTCTCAGCTGCACGTCAGCGAATGAACAGTGTCGGAGCGTGCGGCGGGCTGGCGTGGGGCGGGTGCGGGCGCCAGGACCGTGTTGTGTAAACACTCGCTCGCTCCATGTTCAATGAATGTTTGTAATTGGATTCACGTTCTCAATCTGTTGTTTGTTTGCGATGTAGGTTGACATTTATTGAGGTTATTCTATCACCAATAATTAATTTCATGGTTTTGAATGAAGTACACAGTGTTTGCATAATATACCTACTATTAGTTTGAGTGACTCGATCATACATCATCTTATCAACACCACACATGTGTAGTATTCGAACATAATTAATACCGTTAACTAGATGGCGCGATGATCTTCGTCCTGCCTAAAAATTATTTTGATTGTAACTTTTAACCACGAAATGAAATATATTTATTTTATCATATAAAATACAAATCGTATTAAATTACCACGAGATCGTACAGTAAAATTTGATGACAATGACTATTTATTGACAATCGTACGCACGGAACGATCGACAGAACGCGAGAGGTTTTATGAAACTATTTTGATTAGTCACATCCCAATCAAAATAAATAATGAATTCGTGCAGAGTGCGCGGGGTGCGGCGCGGCGCTGTGCGAGGGGCAGGCGCTGGTGGCGCTGGAGCGGCAGTGGCACACGTGGTGCTTCGCGTGCGGCGAGTGCGGCGCCGTGCTGCAGGGCGAGTACATGGGCCGCGCGGGCGTGCCGTACTGCGAGCGCGACTACCAGCGCCTGTACGGCGTGCGCTGCGCCTACTGCCAGCGGTACATCTCCGGGAAGGTGCTGCAGGTACGTGTCAGGCGCAGGATTACGAACTGGACTTTACGCAGACGCTTTGTAATGATTTTGATTACCGCAAATTTGGCCCTTCGAGCCAGATTATTTCTTAACTACCTTTAGTTAGCTAAAATAAATAAACACTATTTAGTAACATTACGGTCCTGGCTACCAATTATATTAAAATTACAGCCGATGATCTCAACATCAAATTTTGAATATAATGGAGATCCTTGTCTAATAACCAAAGTAAACACAAATGCCCTAACTTCAAAGTGAAAGGTTACACAAACAAGTTGGCAACCGACTGCGCAGTTTGTAAATTTCTAAACTAAAGCCACGGTCAAACAAACAAGCGGCACTTCGATGGTACCGATACATTGCGTTCGAAATAATAAGATACGGGGTTTATTAGTCATGTTGTTGATACTGAGCAGATCGGTAACAAAGCCAAGCGTTTGGAAAGCAATGCTATAAATGGATCAACTGGACAGCATAAAGCGAATGACGCACGGTTGCAGGGCGGCGCACACGCTACTTAACTGATGGAAACATAATTGTTTACACTCAACATTAATTATTTGGCATCGCCTCTAGGTAACGTAAACGTTGTATGTGAATTACTATTAGTTTTATTGACCTGTAACGTATTTTGTATCTATTGAGACACAAACCGTTGGCGCCACTGTGCATGCTTAAATGATTTAATATATTGCTTGCGTGATAGGAATACAAAAAATCATAAACCCGAAATATATATGTGTGATTTTGGTCCTCGTACAGTGCAGCAGCATCGTCGACATAATGTGTTACGGTGCCACTCCCATTGCACACATTGGATTTTCCTTGAATATAATTAATTTTCATGAAATTTAATAAATATAATTTTACCTTTGAATTGTTAGAGAGTGTTATGTTAAATTCAAGAAAAATAGTTCTGAAGGAAATATGTCGTTGCTTAAAGGGCTGTCATCTGTAACCGTCGTAAGAGTTTTAGTAAAAACCATTAAAAAAACTAACGTTTGTGTACATGTATCAGTGAAATCTATTTACGATACATTTTGACATCATAAATTCACCGTTGTCTGCCGACGGACGCAGTATGACGCCGGGTTTAACTGCACCATTGTATGCGGCAATTGCTTGCAGCGAAGTGCGGCCGGCGCGCCACGCGGCACTCACTGCGCCCATTGATCACCGGCGTGCTCGATGAATATGAATCGGTGCAGATTGTGTGTCAACTAACATTATATTCATTCAGAGATAATTGGAAAGGTCGTCATGTTTTATAATAAACACATGCTTAAAGAAAGATAACATATAGAATATTTTTGCAAATCATTAATGTACCAACAAGTAAATCGATTTTGGGCATTAGAAAATTTGGTAAGCTAGTGATTATAAAAGTTACACAGATTAGCATCTTATATGCGATTCCTAAATGTGTGAGTTTCGTAGGGCGATGAACGAATACAAGTTAGCGAAGTCCGAGTCAGAAACGTAAATCCACCATTAACATTCCCGGCCGGTCGCAAGCCGAACTCGGGTTCGGAAGGAGGCAAGCCTGTACAGACCGACAGAGTTAGTGTGTCACGCGGGGTTCCGTGCGCGGGTGAGCTGGGATTCCCGGCAGCAGGACCCGCGCGGCGCGTGCTGAGCGCGCGCTGCAGTTATGTATTATGACACACGCTAGGGCTGCCGCTGCCGGGGGCTGACCGGTGTCAATAGGTGTACGTGTAAATGTATGTCTAGAGGACGAGCGTTCGACCCGAGTCAAGGTTTAAGGCTGACACCCGTCCTTTCTTTCTAAACGACTACAACCATCACCGGGAGGAGAAAACGTAAGAATTTCCCGAAAAAAAAATTCCGAGGACTGCAGTTTTTTTTACTAGGAGGCAAAAAAGTTTTGCAAAGTACTGACAGAGAACAAGTTCATTTCTATGATCAGCAAGCCTGTTACAACATTAACTAAGAACCAAACAATTTTCCTAATGCCAGACATACACCAATTGGTACATAATCTAAACACTTCCTATGTCAAGCCGCGGCTACTATTTTTTGTTCAATAACGTAGTATTGGAATCAGTCAGCGTAGCAGACTATGAGTTCTATTAGGAGTATATTTTTTATTTTGTATGTACCAAGAGACGGCGCGGCTTAGTGCTTACGAAGTGTTCGTTGGCTTTGAGTCTCCGCCGCCCCACCGCTTCTCATTAGTAATTCTACGCTCTCGCCTGTTGTTAACAACAATGACAATATGCTTATTACAACTACAAAGATTATTGAATTTATTGTTTTGTCATTCGTTTGTAGAGGCGAAGGTCACCAGTTCAAGTTTAATAGTTTCTGAGTTAGTTAAAGTTACAAAATATCATAATTTATGGCAATTTAAGAATGGTCTGTAACCTTGACAAATAACATTATGGACTTCTTGTATTAGTGGTTATTTATTATCAGAACAATATGTCTCCTTATATGGCGTTTATCTTTGTTATAATTCTGAATCATTTAGTAACATAAAGCCGTTTTTAATGATTTATTCCATTGTTTATTAATAAAATTTATATTTTGCCGATACGTGGCGTAGGGCTATCGCATCGGTATGTCGAGTAGTAAATTCTTCGTTTGATTTCTAGTCAATCTGAAATGTATGTAGGGAATTTAGATTACAGTTCAGGTTTAAAATGTTTTGGTGTTGTATATGTATTCGATGCTTATTTGATATAAGGTTTCTTTGCTTTGCAGAGGGATGCTTTTCATAGGCATGGAAATAATACTAGTTGTGTCTAAGAGCGTAGCAAGAATTATTCGTTACTGTTATGACGTAATACGTCGATCTGTTCTATTATTGTGACACGTGCGCGCAGGCGGGCGAGAACCACCACTTCCACCCGACGTGCGCGCGCTGCAGCAAGTGCGGCGACCCGTTCGGCGACGGCGAGGAGATGTTCCTGCAGGGCGCCGCCATCTGGCACCCGCGCTGCGGGCCCGCGCCGCACGACCCGCGCGACCCGCTCGCGCTCGACCGCGCCTCCTCCGAGCTGCAGGTGACGCGCACTCGCACACGCACACACGCGCACACACGCACGCACACACACCCACACACACACACTACTACGTGTCGAAGTCAAACCAACAGCGTATCAATCATAATTTAGTTTATCCTATCCTGTTAATATATGTTGACAGGTGTCCAAGTACAGCGATCACTAATTATCAGTTAAACGGCATACTAGTTTCTTATTTGATCTATACACGCCTAATTACAAATACAATATTTATGATTCTAATTGTAATCAAATTCTCAACTTGAATGTCTATAGTCACGTGTCATTATATATGAGCCTCGTGGCTAAACCTCAACATCTCAATTGGTGATCCTCAGAAATGCACCACTGATTTTTCAAAGTCTTGTGCATTAGAAAATCAATTATCCACTTGCTATAACGATGAAAGAAAACGTGGCGAGGACATCCACCTGAGAGTTCTTTAAAAAAAGTTGTCAAAAGCTTCTGAAGTTGACACCAATTCGTACTTGGCCGCCGTAGTGGATTATAGCATGGGCTCTTCTCATTATGAAATAGGACCCGTGCTCACTGGTGGTCGTGGTGGTTGATGAAAATCAATTAAAAAAAAATTAAACCAACATTTAGTTCCCTTACACATTATCCATTTTTGAGTATATATCAAACACACATACAATAACATCAAACATAAAAAAACGTACGATTTCTAAATATTCCGTCCTCTTAATAATTTTTTTCCCAGTAGCAACCATAGCATTTTTAATGTTTTCTTTACTTCCACAGTACCTTACTACGACGTTTGTATCCTAGTGAGCACCCACACTGCATTTTAGTGCATGTTGATGTGTAGAAACTATAATTATTATCATTTGCAATTTTTAAGTTATTAGCCAGCCTAGTCATTTTCCAACATTGTGTTCAAGTATCAATGGTTGCCATTTATAATTTGTTGTACAATAATTTTAATTAATATTTTAAATTTGTCTATTATCAACCGACTATAAAATAGCAGAAGTTTTCCTAGAAATTTACTATTATTGTAAAAGACAACCACTGAGTTTCGTAATGAGTAGCAACAGCAACCAGGGCCGTCTCCCTCGCACGTGCGCTAGCGCGCCGAGTGCGAGCGAGACGGCTGACGCGGCGTTTGTCGACAGTTCTCGCTGCGCTCGCGCACGCCCAGCGTCAACGGCTCCTACTGCAGCCCCTACAGTAGCTTGACCAGAAAGGTCCGTCCCTTTTTTGTTTTGCCTCTTTGTTTTGTTTTTAATTAAGTTTTTTTTGCTTTGAATGAAATGTGAATGAGTTTATTGGTTTATTATCTTTCGCGTTAAGAGCACTATGCTTCAGTTACTTATTATGTAATCAGGCTTCTGTCACGCGTGGATACGTGGACGAAGCAGAAATCGTTCATAGTTATTTTATAAATTGATCGCACTTATGTTAGCATATCATTCAAGAATCACTTAAATTCTTGTTTCATTCAAACCTACCCTTCCTTTTATTTCTCTAAGTATTATGTGCCCTAGAATGATCCAGTCAGTGGCAAACTGTGTAGCCATATAATGTGAATACATTACTAAAAATTCATATTTTTTTCAAATTATTTAAAGCAAACTTAAAATATTGGGAAACATATTTTTGATCAATTTATTGAATTTATTTCCGTCCATCGTTCAAGGGCACAACTCCTTATGTTTAGTTGACACATTTACAAGCTCCCGTGGTGCCGGCCGCCCGCCCCGCGCTCCGGGCACTCGCCCAGCGTGTGGATGTGTTGATTAATCGTAGTATATGTTCCGTGTTCGTTTCTGATCCACTTTTTATTTATTTGACACAAATAATATACATTGTGTTACCTCAATCTTTTATTGTTTTCTTATCAGTATTTCTTTTTTATTTTTAAATTGAACACTACATTGGATATCACAAGAAATAAACAAAATATGTTTAACAATATATATGATTTTCCTGTAAACAGGCTTCGGTATATGCGGTGGAGCAAAATTTGTGTATGAAGGTTAAAACCTTCATACACAAATTTTGTACTTCATTATAAAAGTAAATGTTTAATTTTATTTTTTGCGCTCTGATTTTCCGAAATTATACACAAAACTCTTTTACACTAGTCTGTGTATACATTTCATAATAATTGAATTCATCAATTTTAATTTTCGGGTATATAATTGGTTGATATTGTATTTCGGTGAATATGAGTATCGTATGTCGGATTCGCATATCGCTGACCAACATTTATCGGTATTAATGAAATACGCTGTCGAAGCAAATCGAAACGTACATAGTTCCATTTTTACTTGTATTCGGCTCTCTAGCGTTGGTTTTACAAATTAATAAATTGTAAATTTTTACTTAAGATCGTATTTCATAAACGCCATTGAAAATACTTGTATCAAGAGTACTATAATGTTGGTAAGTACGAATATGACATACGCGATAGTATAGTGAAATAGAAAGAAGAATGACAACCGTGTTTGTAGTTGCATACTCGCGTAAGAAGTAATGCTTCTTCTTTATTCAATAAAAGGAAAAAATAAATGAGTGTGTGGATTTAAGTACCCGCAAATGAGTAAAAAACGTACAAAATGATTAGTGCGAAACGAATTATGTCGCGTCGTGTCGTGTCGTGTCGGGTTGGGCCGAGTAGGATCGGATATGATCAGAACGGATTATATTTTGTCACATAATATTAATCATACGTAAAATAATAATAATTCAAGTTGCTTTGTTCCTGTAAAACTTGCGATATAGCCATTTTTATGCTATTGATTTTTATATGTCGGTGTTGTGAAAAAAATATTGATATCATTTTTTACAACACACCGATTTCAAAAATGAAAATTATAATTTGTGTATTTGTGAGTTAGTGACGTTATGTCGTCTTAAGATGGTTTTACGACCTGTGGTATACATTTTGTATAAGGTTATTAAAAATACCTAAAAACGAATAGCGTGAAGACCACAATTTTGTTTGTTGTTGATTTGAGTTATGCAAAAATGCTACTTGCAAAGTAAATTTCTATATTTTATTATTAATGTATGGTACGATATGACAAAATACGGCCCGGTCCGGTCCGGTCCAACCTGATACTACAGTTTACATAGACATGCATGTATGTATATTCGCGATAAGTACCAATCATTTTGTAATTGTTTTTTATTTGTGCCGTTGTTTAGTTTCACTGGATCCGCGTGTGTGATTATTTTCTTTTCAATACATAAAAAGATGTCACTTTTAACGTGCGTACGTAAGTACACGCATACTTCGCTCCAAGCACTTTTAAAGCCCAACCATTAGTTGGACACATACAATGTTTTCGATGAAGGTAACAGTGCATCAGTCTACTGTGGTGCAACAGTGGGCTATCGCTGACGTGGTGTGTGTGCGCAGTACGGGTACCGCGAGTACCGCGCCGTGTCGCCCGGCCTGGCGCTGCGTGACGGCCGCGACACGCGGGACGCGGGCTCGCCGCACCGCATCACCACGTACTCGTACCTGGCGGGCGAGCCGGCCGCGCTGCGCCGCTGCGTGCAGCCCGCCGACCGCCCGCCCACCTCGCCGCACTTCCACAGACCGCCCTGTTAGTACACGCACACACCACGTGCACACACTCACACACGCCGCACCGCATCACCACGTACTCGTACCTGGCATGCGAGTATTCGACCTCATTTTATACTGAATTATTTATTTCTCGCTACGGTTATATTGTCAATACTTATTCACATCGAACGTTTGTCGATACTAGCGCGTGTTCCCGGAGCGGACGACCGCTCCGGACACCCACTGCATCCCGGGGACGCGCCGCACGCACGTGCCGCGTCCCGTCATATGTAGTGGCTGCGCTAAACTGATTGCCATAAGTCTATGCGCTGGCGCCTGCCGCTTCCATCCGCGCCGTACGCCAGTCGCGCGCGTTGCCTGTGACAATCCGTCGCATGCTAGCGCGCCCGTGGGCGCTACTCACACTATTTATCGATACAGACACGTGTCAGGTTTAACGGACGCCTGCACATTAGATGTACGTGTAATATGGTGGTCCAACATCGGTAGTAGTTCCCCAACTAACGTGCGCGTTGCCTGCCCGGTCGCAGCGTCGGCGAGCACGCGCGCCAGCTCGCGCGCGGGCAGCAAGGCGTCGTCGCGGCCCGGCATGCGCGCGCTCGTGGACTCCATCCGCAGCGAGACGCCGCGCCCCAAGTCGCCGCACATGAACAACGAGGTCAGCTCGCACGTTGATACGCAAACGCACACTGAATTAACACTCAAACTTAAATATTACACCACTACATTTTTTACTCTTATGTCACACACAATATTTTTTTAGTTCATGTTATATTGTATGTAACATGTTAAAATTATGTTCATATCTTTTCGGCAAATTAACTTAAAAAAAAAATAACTTTTGACATTGTACAAACGAACACTTCTTAACAGTTTTAAATTGCAATTGCGAGCTGTCGAAATCGTCTTGATAAATGAAGTTTGAAGTTTAAAACATACGTACTTTCGTTTCGTTTTTTAAGTAACTTAATAAGGTTGTCAACGAAGGTCTATCGACATAAAATTGATTGAAGTATATTTTGTGAACATGTGCCGCGCGGGCCGCAGGAGCCGATCGAGCTGTCGACGTACCCGTCCGCGTACAAGCCGGCGCCGGGCACCAAGCCCAAGATCGAGCGCGACGACTTCCCCGCGCCGCCCTACCCCTACACCGACCCCGGTATGCTCGCGCGACGATCGCTCTCCCCGAACTTTACGTATATCGTTGTGATTATATTCAATGTACTATATTGGTACAAGTACTCGATGATTATTTTTTTAGCCATAGTATTGTGGTTAGAAACAATAAGTTACCATCAATAAAAATATGTAAAGTACTAAATTACTATACTACTAAATTACTACTACTAAACTACTAAATTACTATAAAAAGTCAGTCACAGATACATATTGTCACTATCTTTGAAAAGTAGATCTAAATGATTCCAAACGATAAAAATGTTTAAAACGGAATTCATTAACTGAAAAACAATATTTTGCTACAATTACGTGTATATTTTTTGTCGAATGACGTTGTGGTTCGAATAAGTAAATAGTGAGCGGAATGTGTACATAGATATATAGGAATGTGCGTGTACATGTGCCGTGTCGCAGAGCGGCGGCGGCGCTGGTCGGACACGTACAAGGGCGTGCCGGACAGCGACGACGAGCGCGACGGCGCGCACAACGGCCAGCTCAACGGCGACGACAAGCTGCGCCGCGAGGAGCTGGAGCTCGCCAAGATCGACACCGGCATCGCGCAGGTACGCCCGCGCTGCTCTGGCGGCGTGCAAGTTGTCGTTGTCGCGCCTCAATGTTAGATGGTCGCTTCGTATGAAAGTTAGCTGACATCCACACCCTTCCACTGAAACTCAGACTCGCCTCATGCTAGATGTAGGTGTGGCAGGAATACCTCTTCGGTTGAATCGTAATTACTTTACTAGCTTTATAAAGAATGAATAACTGTACTGTATTCTTATATACGTATCTCGTTCACATTGAAAAATAACAAAAAAATACTAAAATCATTACATTATTTTCAAAAATATGTATATAATATGAACGTAATAAGTACTTTACGATTTCAGGTGTTCCTAAAAGAAGTGAAAGAACGTGAAAAGTTACAGCAGTGGAAAAGACAAAACTTGGACCCCAGAAATGCTAGCAGGTACGTAACTTGGACAAATTTTGGCAGCGAGTTCGTGAAGCCATTAAATTTTCTGTGAATATTGCAATCTCGTCACCTCGTGATCATTACCGAGGCTCGATGCCGTCGCTTCTATAAGTCGGCGTGTCCGTGCGCAGGACGCCGTCGGCGGCGCGCGAGGCGGCGCCGCGGCTGCGCTACAGCTCGCCGGTGGGCGCGTCGCCGTCGCGCTCGCTGGACCGGCCGCGCGCGCCGCACGACGCGCCCTACGACCGCGCCTCGCACTCGCACATCCCCACCTACAACGGTACGTACGCGGCCGGGCTCGGCGCGGTGACGGCGGAGGTGAGGCGCGACGGTGCTCGTTCCGATCTTGAACGATTATTCTGCGCCAAATTAATGTCGACGTCCGGCTCGGCGATGTGGCTACGTCCGGACGATCGGAACGACTTCAATTTAAAGTTTAAAGCATTATTTGTGGAGAAAAATATGATAAATCAAATTGAATAGAACGATACTTAATGATTTTGCATTTAACTCAAAACAATAAACACAAATGAAATATAAGAAAATTATATCTTAAACTATATTTGTTATTATAATTTTCGTAATATATATGATTCGTAATAACATTTACAATTACAAGTAAAACATAACTATTTAAATTTACACTTAGTTCAGTTACTCACTTATAGTTATTCGTCACATACCAATCGACACAGTCATTAATAATTATTATCATTTCGATTGTGTCGTGTTTACGAACATGTTATATACCCAATTACATTAACATAAAAATTAACTTAAAGTGAAAACTACGTTGATGCATACCATTACCACCATTCACAGCGTTACCCAGTATGTTCAATAATTTTATGAGTAACTCTGAGCAAATCGCTTTATGTCACTTATATAAAATGCTATGCAAAACTAATCCGCCCTTAAAGAATACAGCACTACATTTAACATATTATAAAACATTTTTTTTAAGTGTATATAATTCTACTAATATGATTAAATTAACTTTTGAGCATAAGAGGGATCATTTAAAAGGGATGCTCGAAAGTTAATTTGCCAACTAACGTGGTTGCACCCCTATTGCCCCCCCACTCCACCCCCGCAGCGCTGTAGCTGACTAACGTGCACAAACTATACTTTAAATGGAGATCTTATGCATAGGGAATTAAGGTGTATAATAATAGTATTAAGTACCTTCGCACAATTGCAATTTTTTTGTTTGTAATGTTTAACTAAAAATTGTTTTAAATCATATGTTAGGCTTTTAATTTCGTTACTTTTGAGAATATTTTAATAAGTTTGATATAGATAGAAAATTGTAACAAGACAGGGATCTTTTTTTTATAATGTTAGATCATTTAATAAACTTAAAAGAACAAGTATGAATACCAGGAACTTGCTGAGACATTAAGAGTATTGCCTCAAAAATGAAATAAATCGATTATTTATATAGTGATATTAACACGTGAGATATTGCGAAGGACAGAGCATAGATGCGAGTATTAACTTGTGCCTCTCTTGCAGTACGGTCGTATATAATCGATGGTGAGTCTGTCACGTAGTAGCTCAAGTTCAACATCACTTTACACCGCACTCTTTTGTTCTCTGAACATCATCAAACGTATTTTAAAATGTTATGTGTGTAATACATGTGTCTGGGCTTTGTCTTTCATTATATATCCAATACGAATTATTATAAATATGGGAAAGCGCGAACGATGCCGATGTATGGAATGTGTATCGATTTACTGTTTATTTCATACTTGGGACTTGGCCTACATTTCATTTTTGAATGCTTTAAATTTTTTGTTTGTTGTACTATATATTAAAATGAATAGTTTATACTTTATGTATTCATTTTTACTGTTTTACACATTACCGATTCATTTGGTGTTCACTGAAGTTCGAGGTGCCTTAATTCATTTAGAAAGTAATTTTTTAGAGACTTCAAATATTAAACATATCTCACAGTAGAATGAAGAAAATCACACTCAAAAAGTTTAAAATAACTGAAACTTACAATGTTATTAGAGTTTGTAATCTTTTTGTGTAAGTAAATTGTATATTGATAAAGCAGCTGTTAAATAACAAGTATACTCATACGCAGTAGTTACGTCATTGCATGAGTAGCAACAAGTCCAAGCGGCAATAGCGCAGTAAGTCGATACGGGCGCAGCAGCGCGGCGGCCGAGCTAACAGTACGTATCAATATTATTGGCAAAGTGCTTCTATATTTCGTTGTTTTCCAAATTTTCGTTATTTGGTTGTTGTTCTAAAGCCTCGTGTTTGATATTGATATGGTTGGTTTATTGGTGATTGCTTTTTGTCGTAATGAGGTTACCCTATGAGTTGCAGTACAATAGAAAAAAAATACAAATTTGTTCTACATTTTATTTGGCCAGTGGTTATTTTAGTTACAAATTATTTTAGTTCAAAAATAGTAAATGTTCGTCGCATCTTTGTTTTCGTTGTATTGTGGGAGCGCTTGTAGCTTTATATGAATAAAATGTATATTTATGTATTTTGTATTGGGTATTTTGCATTCACCTAGTAACGAATGAACGTGGTCGGGTATAGAACTGAACTATAAAGAATGCCGAAGGGAAACATATTTAGTGGATGTTGACATACGAAGCTGCTGAGCAACGCAACAGTAGCTACACTCTGGTCTAACCATAATGAGTAAAATATTTTACTCGAACTCTATTATTATAAACACAACGAATGTAAATGTTGTAATAGTTAACATTTTTCTAATTAAAATATAATAAATATTAAACAACAATTTAATCTTGTATTCGCGCCCAAAGCAGCATCGTGGGCACTTAGCCCCGTGCCCGCGCCCGCAGCGGGCGCACTCGCGCGGACGGCCCGCACGTTCATTCGTTGGTTGATCAATATATTATAATGCTTCTTGTATTATATGCAAACATCTCATAAACACCCTATTCTATTAACTGACCGTATGCATGCTTTCTGAGATATAATAATAGTAAAATGTTCCACATTACCTTGTAGTATATTGTATGTATCAACAATTATTTTAATTTTAAGTTATTAATTATGTTATTGATTTTTATCCTAAGTTTATACACTCTTTTATATAATAATAGAAGTGTCACCTTTATTATCAAATATTTTACAATTTTACATTTTATGTTTAACGTAATTGAATACATTAAATATTGGATTCTTTATATTTTTTTGTTGCCGCTCAATGTTTTTGTCTCAGCATGCTTAAGAAATAATCATATGATTTACAATATTGTGAACATTACACTGAGCTTCGTCGGGCCGTTATAGTTAATGGAGACGAATAGTGAAGTAATTTTAGTCAGTGAAAATTACTTACCTGGAGATCCCCAGTGGCGCGCTCAATCCGTTGATAATATCAATTAATTAAACATAATAACTTGAATCTCAGTATTGTAAATCTTTGTCTTATTTCTTAAAACAGTCATTACAAATTTGTTCAAGTTTTATTTCCATTGCATTCATAATAATGTCTTAATATACAGTCACATGATATGTTATAATTTAAAATAATGAAAATTGACGAATTTAAATGACTGTTAAGATTCTAGGTTTCACTCTGAGTAATACACTGAGACAAACAAAACATAAGTTGTATTTTATGAGCCCGTTTAAATATTATTAATATCGTTATTGTGAATTTCAATTTTTTTTTGTTTCATTTAAATATATGGGTGTGGTCGGTGTATCTCTCGAAGGAACCCTGGAGCATTATAGTTCAGTTACTTGAGAATAACGTACAGAATATTAAGGTCTTTTCTTTCATAAGTCTTTTATAATGAAAACGTACAATAAATTTCATTTTATTAAGAGTTCCGGTAGCTCAATTTCTAGGGGTTTGAAAAGTAGCACATGAGCGTACAGTCTTTACGTCCGTAGTCCGATGTCCATGGACTCTCGTTCACTATGAACATTCATAACATGATCGGAGACCTGACTATTATTTCGAACGAGTTAGTTAGTCTCAATGGTGACTACTCGCTCTAGATAAAAGGAATATAGAATTGACCTTAATTATTCTCTCGGATGTTAAAAGTAACTGGGCGGTAGGCACCGTCAAACCTTACGAGCTCGCGACGGGGCGGCGATCGTAAGGGGTGTCGGTGCGCGTGTGTGCGCGTGTGTGACGGGGTGCGTGTGTGCCGCAGCCGCCGCGCCGCGCCCCGCCTCCGCGCCGCGCTGCAGCACGCTGCCCGCCGCGCCGCACCGCGCCTGCAACGTGAGTGTGCCGCCCCTAGCAGCCTCGGACACCTCTAACCGACACTGCCACGTCTAGCTGGTGTACCGTACGAAACGACGGCACTCGACGCGGTTACTCGAATACTTCGGTATAATTTAGCCATTGACCTATTGACCGATGGACATCGAGTCCAGTGCCAAGGACACGAACGACCGACGATGACACATTTTTATTGATACGAAAGTAGAATTTTAACAGGCGTTTTGATTAGTAAAGTAACGAACTGTTATATTATTAATTCTATCATATTGTTCATGAAACATTTCCACTTGTAACCGGTTCATTGTAATTTTCATTTAAAATTAAGAATTACGTCAAGTCTTTTTATTTAGTACCATGTTTTTTACATAACTCAATTATACAAAACAACATTGATACTTGGTCCGTTGTTCGGGTAAATGAAAGATTGTTCGTTATCACAACATCTCTTTCTATACAAAGCATTTCTAAATCTTTTGATTTTGAAAACCTTGAATCCGGTAGTCAGTAGGTCAATAACGGTAATTATATCGAGTCCCTTATATTAGTTTATATGTAAGTTATTGGTGTCCGAATGTCGCGTGCGGTCGGCGGAGCGCACGTCTCGCAGCTCTGCACCGGCCGGACGATGAGTATGTTGGTGTGGTTCACGCGATCTAACATTATACTATATCAGCATCTGTCACAAGTAAGTACGAGAATGCTATATTGTTATTGTATGCCATCGAGGTGAATCCAGGAGGACATCGGTTAAATTTAAGTTGGAGCACTCAGTAAGTTCTAGTATGAAATATTGTGTTACGGATAGTGAGGATTTTAGAAAATCAATTAATTTGTTTTACTGAAAAATTTAGTTAAAATAAGGAATAATTAAGAAATTTTATTTGTATTATAAAAATATATTGCGTAGGATAACGCGGAAATCAGTTATAGTATGTTAGTAAGTAGAACACCTAAGTAAGTTAATATTGAGTTTTAGGTGTGCGAATGGTAATTTAAAAACTAGTTAACTTTGTGAAATTGATTAAAGTAGTAGTCCAAATGTACTCTTAATATTTCTACGTAATATCGAATACTAGGTGTGAGTTAGAAGACAGTTTTAAAAATGTTGGGCAAAATAACATGGGCCCCTCGTGTCGCGGGGGCCAGTAGCGCGGGGAGCGGTGCGGGGAGAGGTGCGGGGTGTGGGCGGGCGGCGGGGCGGGCGGGCGCGTGTGGCTGGCAGTGTGTGGTGTTGCAGTGGTGTCGTCGCTGCGCGCGGCGCCGCGGCCGGGCTACGGGCTGGCCGCGCGCTCGCACACCTTCTCGTCCAGCACGGCCGTGAGTACTCCGCACACACACACGCGCGCGGCTGCGCTCCGGACCCACCGCCGAACACTGTTTTGGTTTCGAGAAGAAACGTATGAGAAATTGCCATTTCGACCAGTGGCAACTTTTATCTACTATCTTACATGATATCTATCTTACATGATTTCCACGACAGCCTTCTAAAAATAATTTGACGCTGGTGTAGGACGTCGCTGTGAGGTAAAATAGTAATGTACCATCTCTTATCGACGATAATACAGTAAGTCCCTACACATATATTTCTATTATGTTTTATAATAATATAATTTTCGGCCGTTAAACTGTTAAACCTTTTGTTAAGAATTCTCATTTGAAAAGATTTTTTTCTTTGTTTGTACCCGACCATCTTTCAAATCATATTTTGCATCATATTTGAATATCCTTAGTTTTTGTTTATTTCACCCAACTAAATTAAGTTAGTTAGTTAAATTCACTTATAATTGTTTATTTCATAAAGCTATTTGAAACCGTAGATTTGAGGCGTAAAATTGATCAAATAAGTCCAGCGTGCCCCATTGACATTCAATTAGCTGGCACACTTCTGTAACTCTGTGTAAAAACTTGAGTGAGTGGAATCAATGAACGTGTTGTAGGATGTGTACAATGTTTTACTTGCTCAGTGGTATTAAGTTGAATGTGATTATTCCAGGGTGACTTCACATTCAGCGGGCTCGGGGACAAAACACACAGCACGGACTTCAGCAGCGGCAAGTCAGACAGTGAGTAGTCGTCTATATATCGTCTTACATTATCTCAGCAATTAATTGTATATTTAATCTAAGTTGACACAAAATATATGTTATAACGATGGTTAACATTACACAATAATAGCTAAGTTGAAGTATCTCTGTGTACATGTTATTGCTCACACGTCACGTACACCTGTATGTAAGTATTATTCTATTCACTGTCCCTACAACACTATTTTTATTATATTAAAGATCTTAAAGTACTTGAGGTCCATGAAGTACTCGTATTTTTGATTTAGATGTTTTTGTAAACACAACGAATTTATTTTGTTTAATTTGGACGACAAGCTAAATCTTTATCATACATTTAGCAAGTATAATACAAGTAAGAGTTATATCAAATATTTAGCTACATTTTTCAATTTTTTTGGAAATTGGTACGAAGAAAATATAAAATTAAAAAGATATATGAATGGAAACCTGCCGAAGCAAATTTTGACACTTGTTTTAAAAAAGTTTGAAACATTTCGTGCTGAGTACCTCTCATTGTAATACATAATATACAGCTGAAATTATATATACGATTGTTATTTTGTGCGCGCAGTGCGGACGGACTTGTGCAGTAAGTAGCGCCCGCTTGCAGACAGAGACAGACATACGCGTCCCGCTCGGGTGCGAGCGAGACAGTAGCGCCACCGGCGACCGATGTCAATAAGCTTTCACTATAATTATTTTCATGTATTATTTACCATACGTTTTACGTATTTCAGCACTATCTGCACATATTTCTATTTATACATAATAATTATTGAAAATTCATAATCAAGTAAATCATTTTATTCACGGAGTCATCCATCTTATATTTCCATTATATCGCTGTAATATTCACTGCAAGTGTGATGGTGCAGGTTGAAGCAAGTTTTTGTATGAACATCCGGCCAGCGCACTCACATCAGTAGATATACAACAATCCAAAAGGCTGATCTTCAATAATTAGTCGCTTGAATCATTTGTTTATCGCGTACAGCTTCTAAGTTTTTTAATTATTAATATATATATTTTTTATTATAATAGTAATATTTAATATATCTAAATTGAAAATAACAATTAAATTGGTATACATAGAAAATATGAAAGCGCAAAGGCGAAATGGAGCAGTGAAATTTGACTCGGGCTCCTCAGTTTCTTAATAGTGTAATTTTGCTGTTTGTGTCTATTTTACGAAGATAAAATATAAAGTGTACGTTTGCATTTTCACACAGCACTACGAGCTACAAATTGATCATAATAGTTATATCACTTCGTGTGCGCTAATTATTTCAACCATTTGTTATATTTCAGTTTCTGCCGGTTCCATCACAGACGTGGATAGAAGTGCTGTGGTAAGTTTTCAATTCGGTGCCAAATATTTGTTCGACATATTCTCTCAGCCATTATTATTTTTATCTGGCTTAAACGAGCGATCGGAACGTCCAATCACAAATTTTATTTAGGTGTATGGTTATGTTTATTAAATAACTTACATTAAAAGCTATTTACAAAATATATATATATTTTTGAAAAAATAAGTTGATGCTAATGTAATTACAATAATCATATGGTGTAATATTAGTTAACTTTGGTAAAGATTATTTTAATTGCAATCCGCCTTGGTACACCTAACCTATTGGGCACGGTATTAGTAAGGGTTAAAGTAAGTTAGAAAAAGGTGCATACGTATGTGTGTGTGTGTGTGTGTCTGCGTGCAGACGA
>DWRA01001218.1:0-18117 GCA_018250295.1 Spathilepia clonius
GATGATTTTTTTTGTTTCAGTCCATGTATGGGGAGCCCCCTCCTAAATTCAATATATTTTTTTATTTCTGTACATAATTCGGAAAGCGGTTTACAGAGTACACTTACCTACGAAGTTTCAACTCTGTAGTCATCATATTTTCCGAATAAAGTCGCTGTGACATACGGACAGACGGACAGAAGGACACAAGGACAGACGGACAGACGGACGGACAGACATGACGAATCTATAAGAGTTCCGATTTTTACCATTCGGCTACCGAACCCAAAAAAAGATCCCGTATGACAGCTGTCACAATATTACTGGCCACTTATCGCCCATTATCAATTATCATTCTACCCAATTTTTGTCTACTAAAATATTGAAATTTAATCATTTTTGGTCAGCAATAATTGTTAGATGTCTGATCTTTGGCAGACCAGGCATTGGGAAGATTGATCATTAACATCGGGTGTTCGAACTTCTGCTATGAATCTAGGTTCACCAGACTTTCGTTTACTCCGTAGTGCCCACAATACAGCTAATCTTAGTGTGAGCATGCCTTTTAACTATTAATTGAAATTCCGACCTTCATGGTATTTTAACTACGTATCATCGCTTGAAAATAAACCTGATATTATCGTGAACTGTATTGTTTGCTTATTACAGAACCCGAGTAAATAAAAAGTAAACTTAGTTTATAAACATCGAACCCCGCGGTCACCATGTACACAGGTAATATCAAATTTTCTCTCGACACGATCGACGGCTCCCAAAAACTTCACAAATTAAACCTTTGTACATACAAATTTATTCGTAACTCCCCAATTTTATGGCATAGTATTTGAATATTTTTTCGTAACCTGCATACATATATAAAAGGTAGATTGCATGGGGATCATAGGATTAAATTGCATGAAACAAGTTGTATCGGACTTGAATGAAATGGAATCTATATTGAAAAAAAATATGGTTAAATACATATTTGGAAGTTGATTGTGAAGTTATATAACGTCTTTAAAAATTTATTGTGTTCTTGTTTTACTTATTACATTAAATTTTATAGTTTTGTTAATATTTACAGACCACGCGTGTTACAAAAAAGTACGAACTTGAATATTTATACTTAAATATTTTCGTTTTCCTGTGATACTCGTTATTACCTTTTTTGTAATGCGTGCAAAAAACGTAACCTTCTTCATTTTATGCTTATTTCTTGCAAATGAACTAGTTGTTCAATATTTTACAAAGACTTGTATAACATTGAACAACTAGTTGATGTTATAACAAGAAGTAGGATCTTTCAAATTGAGTTAACGTAGCTTCTATGTGTTTCCTGGAAAGTATATTTCTAGTCATTGAAATTTTCTTTTATTATCGTTTATAATTTATTAGCAGACTTCCCAACGAGAATTTTCCAATTCGTCCTACATATTTGTTTTTATTAAACAAGTTTTAGTTCCCGAGTTTTTATAAAACATTTCGGTGCAAAAACAAAATTGTGTCACCAACTACAAATTCTATGAAAGCTTTGGCAGTATTGATTTAACCGATTTTAATATTAGTCCAGGTAGAAGATAAACCGATGAAAATAATAAAAGACCATTTTTTTATATTTTTTCGTCCGTGGTACTCAAACAATAAAAAAATATTCGTATGTAGTATCAACGATATTTAAGACAAGAGACGTGATGGCGTCAAATGCAAGTACACCATGTTTGATGAAATAGTTACTTTCGTAAGATTTCATATATCAAGGTGTGGGAATCCGATAAAAGAGATGACACTTGTTCTAACGCAGCATAACCTAGTTAATAACATTCCATAAAGACACCTCACGTATTCCTTATATCATAAACCATAGGAGTGTGATTTGATTAAATTCCCAGTCATGGTGAACTGCAACGGAATCAGTACGACTGATCGTCCCTGGCGAATGGTTTTCATAAAACGAAGCTCACGAGTCGCGATGAGATTTCTAACTTTAATTCTAACTGTTTGGCCGCTGGGGCGCTGACGTTTCGGTAACCAGCACTGTCATTGAGCTGAAGCGTTCAAATAAGTTATAATGTATAAGGTAAATTGACCTAGTAAACGAGCTTATAGTCAACTTGATAATAAATGCTTCACACTAGAATGATGTGTAGCGATGGTACCGCCCCGATCTAAGTATACTGGTTCTACGATCTATCTACTAAAAACATTGAAAGTACACTACTTAGCAACGTATTTGTGGTATTTTTTTTATTATATTGTTGTTATGGCGTTACGTGGACACTTTTAAAATCACTGGTTAATAGATCCGTGATAGTAATCCAGTACTTATGTTGCCACTAAAAGGGTGACTTTCCACAAAAGATGTCCAGTCGTTAAAATTTAGTTCAATCATAGGCAAGCAGTCTTAACGGCGGATTTGATACGCATGCGTAACTTAGCAACTTTGCGTATATCTTCCGGCGAAGCTCCCTAAATTAGACCTATTTGCAGCTTAGTTGTATTTAATTTTCACTTAATTTTCCAATTTTGTCCGAACGCAGCAGCTCTACAATGTATCCGCACCCGCTCGCCGTGTCCCCGTCATCTAAGTTAGAGAGACACAATCTAACTTGACACCCGCACCTGACACCGGGATATTGTTGCTACTGATGGACGGGAAAACGTGCTCTCGTTGTGGTTAACATTTTCTATGTTTAGCTGCAAGGCTGCAAACTTTATGTCCCACTGGTGGGTACGGGTTTAATGTAGGTTAGTTAAGACTAACTCGTAAATTAATTATCATTGATGCACCGAACTAGAACCGCAAGGGACCGCCAATCTTCAACCTTTATTTAGGCTCCATAAGTACCACTCATTGCACAACTAGAGAATATTCATGAAGCATAGTATAACTATAAAAAGGCAAGCTCCATCATCCTGCTCCAACATAGATTAGTAGTTTCGGTTATTATCAAATCCGTAAACCCTCAGACAAGATATAATAACTTTTTTCCATGACAAAAACCAGGAACCTCGGATAATCCTGCTCTCCGTAACATAGAGGGGCGCTCATATAATCTTCACCCTTACAACTCTCGATCGCGCTCGAACAACCTCGAGCTTGTAATTGTGTTGCTCCGATCCGTACAAAGCACGTAATTAGTAAACGTATTAAAATAAACCTAGGTACAATATATCAGAATATCGTATATACTCACATGTATATTATTTCCAAATTTTTGCTGGGAGTTATTCAAACAGCACAATATTTTTACCAATTTCAACTACGCTCTTTACTTACGAAGTGCATTTCTGACAGAGAATTTATGATGCATTACAAAACTTGTGCGCCTGCGGATGAGGTGGTTTAAATTCAAGAGAATGTTGTAGCTTCAGGCGTCAATTATATAAACATTACAAGTTTTAGGTCACGAGCTCTTTTAGAAAAAAATGCTTCAAGGGAATAATAAAAAATATAGTAAAAAAAGGTCTACGAAATATTTTTCTTTTAAATCTATTTTTTTGTACATTTTGTATAGCATCTTATTACAAATAAAGTATTTTTTTTTACAAATTATGATATTATCACTTAATTCATTTCCAATCATCACTAACCATTCAATCCTACTTGCTTGTGTCGTTATCTCTTCTAACAACATGATGAAAATATTTTATTCATTGAAACTATGATATTAGTTAGTATGTGTTTGTGTTATTAAGATGCATATAAACGTAAGAATATAGATAATAATAGATACATAAAAGGTACAGATAGGTAAGAGGATGTTGAATAAAGAATATGACAATAATCCGCATTTAACTTTAACCAACAATAACCACCGCGTTTTAAATTCATTTCCGAGTTTTTCCGTCCTCAAGTATTTAATGTAAGACTCATACGTTTTCAAAGTTTCTCCACAAAGAGCCGACATAATTACATACATAGAAGCTTTCCAACTTAGTTCCTGGAGTTGATAACGCTCTTGAAGTAACCAACTTACAGTGTGATAACTTTGTGAGATGAAAACTGGGGTGGAACGAAATGATAAGCTTTTTTCGCTTGAGTCTTACATAATGAATTTGTGTTGGAAAACTTAGCCGCCTTCTAGGTTTCAGTATTAGCCTGAATTTATATAGCTAATTAAACGGATAAAATCGCACGTGGTATAATATATTAATAAGCAACTAATGTATGAGAACTTCGAAATAAAATTATGAACAAAAAATTGCACATCTATGATACACTCATAGTCCCACACTATGATCCCCTCTGGTGTTTCTTAGACATAATCTTCACTTACAGATAGTACACAAACACCCATACCTTAAAGAAATTTCAGACAGGTTCACTGTGAGGGCCGTTGACATAAAATCATTGAAAAATGATGGACCCAGTATCATTGCTCTAGGTAGATTCCATCGCCACTTATATCTAGCGTGTCTTAATTCTTATGTTTCGGTGAAAAGGTTACTTATTTAGTAAGGCAACAATCTTAGCCCTCAAGAATGGCAACGAATCATATAGAATCCCTGTTTCATATGGAGTTGGTTATAAACGTATGTGGGCAGCAGATGACAACATGGTAAATGGTCAACATACCATGTTACCATTAGGTAGACTACTTGTCCCCTTGCTACATTAATCTTATAAAAATAAAACCAATAACTATTTTTATTTACTCATTTCATATATCCGATCGCTTTGCAGAATTAGCTTTTGTTTTACAATACTGTACATTTTACGAATATTGAAAAAAGTGTGGTCATCAGTTTCTTTTCGAAAAGGAATAGCAGTAGCTTTGATTGCGTTACTGTTGGACGACATGCCTGCAGAGTCAGTGAAGATATACAGATTTATATATACAAGTTGAGTTACATACAATAGTCCAATTAAATAATATTAATAAAATGTAGTAAGAATAGACTGCAACTGTCTGCAGTTTTTTATATAATACAGAAGTAGCACGCGAACACGCAGTGCACCTGACAGTAGATATTGCTCACTGTGCTGACACCTATGGACGTTTGGGATCAACCCCAGACAAGATTAGATTCCTTGATGAAGTTGATGTCATAGATGCGTTGCTACCTCTGAGTAACCCATCTGTGGCCGACGGGCCGACCAGCTAAACCCTTTAGACAAGTGAGACTTACTACACCAAATTTGTTGTTTCGCTATATCGTTGTCAACCCATTATTGTCGCACTATTGGGTGCGGGTCTACTCTCAGAGTAAGAGGAATTTAGGCTATAAGTCCTCGCGATGTTTTCTTTCAACTTTTAATCATTGATATTAATTGATTGAATTGATAATATGATTTAATCAGAGATAATTAATTTCTAATATGCACATACCTATGAAAAATCTGTTTTATACAATATAATGCAACTAATCTGGTTCAATTCTGATATTTTATACAAATTAAATTGATTAAATTAGATTAGCTGTAATAACAGTTTATCTTCAGATAAATTGCAAATTCATTTGCTATATAAAAACGGGATGTTTCAACTGCCTTTCTTTTTTCTGTAGTTTGTGGACAGTTGAACTTCTACAAACCTTTTTACTACATCTCTGACCTACTTCGAAAGTGACAATGGAACAAATCCCACACTCGAGAATGTTCCATTATATTCTTTTTTCTAAAACCTGCAGACATGATTTTATAAAACTTTCCAAGTAAAACTGCTATATTTTCAGCACTTTACTATAAGTCTTTGGTAAGCGTTTTCGATAACAATCGGAAATACAATTTTGTGTACAGGTTTCGTAGACTGGGAAGCTTGCTGTTCTAAACATTAAACTGCAAATTATCGGTTTATTATTTTTGTACTGTAATAATTTTTATGTCACTAACCAAGTGACTACCATTAAATAAACCATACATATAGGTACATTACCTATGTGTATAAACATGTGAGCCCAATTTAATGTATTGCTCCATGTTTCCAATTTATTTTCCAAGTAACAGTCATCTTGTAATGTTTAAGGTTTATATATAAGGTTTAAAATATAGAACTGAACGTGACCAGAGTCACAAGCGTACACGCGAGCGGAAGTTCCTTGTATATTCTATTCATCAAATTATGTATGAGACAGGGTAGTGTCTTACCACAATAGGACACACTTTTATATCCAGAATGTGGTAGAACCCTTTGAGTACATTGCGGTGACATCACTGTCACATTTATTAATACAGTGTGCCAGCAATGTTAGTTAAAAATAGACGTTACAATTTAAATTTTATCCTATCCTATTTGAGATCTAACATAAAATATTCATCAGCCACAATGACAGTATACTATCAC
Source organism: Spathilepia clonius (assembly GCA_018250295.1). Classification (NCBI taxonomy): domain Eukaryota; kingdom Metazoa; phylum Arthropoda; class Insecta; order Lepidoptera; family Hesperiidae; genus Spathilepia; species Spathilepia clonius. The sequence continues at coordinate 6,264 of DWRA01001218.1, forward strand.
GAGAGCTGCATTCCTGTTTCCAGTCTCAATTTTACTTAACCACGAAACAACTGGTCATACTTTGTTCTCTCGTAAGTTACTAGACTCCGTAACATATAACTTGTAAGAGCAGAGTAGTAGCGGAATTGTAAAGATGATAAATTATAACACGGCGCATTATTGGGTTAGGTTTTGTAAGTATTGTTCATGATTGAGTAGCAGTTGGAGGAACGCCAGAAATTCGTCGAAAGTAAGGACGCAGTAAATAACTAGCGTTATTGTATATCGTTAAGGCTAAATAGAATATAAAAATAGTTCCCAAAATAGCAAAGAATTTTGTTTTTATAATAATAAAAACATAATTGTTTGAAATATGAAATCTATAAAAAACAATAGTTTTTTTATAGATTTAATATTACAGCAGATATTTTGTATACATTGGTTTGTTTATAAATAGGCATCTGTTTAGACATGCATGCAACATCTGAGTCTTATGATAAGGTAAGACTATCAATGCAAGCCTATAAGTATTTGTAATAAGTAGGTTTGGATAATAAAAGGCATAATGGTCCTAAATTGAATCATATTTGAATTTATTATAATCACAGTGCTGAGACGCAGTAGAAGTTTTATCTTTAGATTTTACCTATAATCTACTACGCTCACCAAGGGCGGCTTGATATACATTTTCAAGCGTAAGGGCATGCATTAAGAATGTTATGGGGTACTCTTAGATAGATTAGACTTTATTATAATATTGAATTAGATTTTACAACATTAACTTCATAAGGAGACATTTTAAATTACCAAAACTCTTTCCGCCTCTACAAAGCATGAAGTTTAGCGTGTCTTTATTCTTTATTTATTTGCATCGCCCCTCTCGTTACTTATCCGAGTTCGGCTGAGTTGCGGCCGCTGGTGACTTGTTCCAGCGAGTAATAGCTCTTATACACGCTATATCTTTGCAACTTGCTCTTCCCTGACTTATATGAACTAACCTGGCACCCAGGTCTTGGCTTCTGTACAGGTACTTCGTTGAAAGCGTCTGTTAGTAGATCTACCGTCTCAAACTAACCTAAAATTACTTAATAGAAATGTAATAGATTGACACTTGAAATATTTTATATAGAATGTCAACATATTAGATAAAAGCTTATTATTTATTTTTTGTGTGTCGCACAATTAATAAATCTAAATATTGAATCTAACTTTAACTTGTTTTAGTAAAATATGCAATTTAAAATTGCCATTCTTTATGTTTCTCGCTCTCACATTATAGACAATTAAAAACAGTACAAATGCTCCCATTTCGGAATGCAGTATTTATTGACACAAGTTACACAAAGCTGTTTTTAATCTCTCATTCGTGACTTTAGTCTTAAGGATCGTGAACTATATACCTTTCAATAGGTTAATACTAAAATGAAGAAATATGCAGGTAAAACTCTTACTGAACACGTTAGGAATTACAACACACACTCAATATTCAATTCCAAGGTGACAGGTGAAGGTAACGACTTCGGTAGTATTCGATTCAATGCTAATTAAGGAATTAGGGTACAAGCACAAAGAGCTGGACTTTTAATCCTGTGGGAGTGATTTAAGCCAAAGGTTGATGCGTTTTATACTTAATCTATAGGCACTTGAAAATTATGTCTATGGAAGAAATATTTATGGCTCTACCGAGGCGGAACTCTGTTCTATCTAATTCAGCTTTGGCAGATCAATGAGGATAATCATTTCTTGTTTGATGAGCATTGTTTTAGAAAATCCTTTTAGTAAGGGCGTTATTGTTAGCATTACTTGGGCAGTAGCGGCGATGTCATGTTGATTTCTCAAACAAATATTTAATTTTTATTGAATGTTATTTTTTTTTAAAGTCAAAACCAAATTAAACCTATTACGATTTTTAAAACACCAAATTACAACGAAATTCAACCACTACTTTGGCCACTACTATGTTAGAAGAATGTCTGGTCGCGATGATACTTGACCAAGCAGAGTAAGGTGTACCCGTTTAAATAACATCGCTTTTCGCTCGTCCCTTGTGACCCAAATTTAATCTGTGCCTCTACGACAGCGCCCGAACCCGAATTCTCTTTTCCGATAATGACTTTCCAATTCGTTAACCCAATTTACACTTTTTGAAAGCAAAAGTTCCAAGGATTTGAATAGTAACGGCTTTGCAAATAGAATTTCCAATTGTAGAATTGCTTTTAGTACTGTTTTTGTTTAATAGGTAGGATTAGGAGTTTCGATGATAAGGTGTTGATTTATAGAGTGAAAATTTGTCAAATAATTTCTTGGAGTTTTCGGATAGTTTATGAATAATATTCAATTTACTTGGCTCTTTATCAATGGCGGTAGAGAGTAATAACAGTCTCAAGCATTGCCGCCCTCTCATTTAAAGGGTATGTTAAGAGAGAGTCATTTACTCGGTTCATTCCATATCAGTCGTAAAACATAACAACATATCTGTGCTCAGTCTTTTGTTGAACAGGCTGACTGTGCATTTTGGGTGGCAGTGGCTAGTTATAATCTTGTAGACTACATGCTAGAAAATACTAAGTAGCCTAGTATTCCTAGCATGCCAGTAATAATATTTGTATAATATTTGCATGCAAGAATGACTGTAAAAGTAATAGTATACGTACTACCTAATTATTCCTCTGCCATACAGACCTCACGCGGGAGTTGTGGATGCCTGAAGCGTAACCGTAGCGTAGAATTAACTTGTAGCATAGGTTTTGCTATTTGAGATTTCATTACTTTTAAATTACTTTAGTTATATAACAAACTAATTTGAATATTTATGTTACTGTTAAAATAGTTGTCAATGTGTATTACCTATTGTAGTTTCTAAGAATAGCCAGTTTAAAACTATACAAAGAAGTACATGCTACTAACAACGATTTTCAAGTAATTCAAAATTAAACTTTACCATATAGCAATTAACTCTGTGGTTTGTATGAATTTTAACCGAAACATTAAGTTAAGCAATATCGAGCGGTCGGAAATTTAAGGTAATAAAATAATTTGTGGTTCAACTCCGGAGGCATCGCCGCCACACTCTCTACTATCTCATATCATCAGTGTTAAGCGCTGTGTTTATTGTATGGTTTGACACGTGTGGTATAAAAACATACTTGTCAACAGTATTTCAACGTAGCCCACACGGGTAGCAACATATCTGAGGCCGACCCCGGATGGGTTAACATCTTGTGGCTACTGGGCCACTTAGATGGAGCTTGCTCTTAAAATAGTCTTAGTAGAGTATATTTTAAGCCTATCCTATTTCTAAGGAGAGATACGTGTAAATCAACGGGGAATAAATAGGTTTAATTTTAAAACTATTAATAGTTACGTAATTGTGTCCTAATATTCACATAAACGTAACCTACTAATTTATGAAAGAAGACACTCTCCTTAATAACATCTAGGAATAACTAATCATGTTTCGCTTAGATAAGTATTCAAGCCCATGTGTGAAGGCACGATGACGTCATTAGCAGTCGCCGGAAGCACATTCGGAGGACGGCTGACGCGTTAATATTTGATGGCACAGTTGGGACGGACGCTACGGTCCCAACTCCCGCCGCCTACGGACGTATGATGGAGCATGTTCTTGGATAACTTAATAGTTTAAATGTGACGGCTTGTAGTTACTCTTAAGATCTAAAGCGATGAATACCATGGGTATTTTTTAAATAATATCATAGCTAAACATTTATTGGTATACCTATATTCATTTCCTATTTTATTGCCATGTTCAGATAAAAATGTGAAACCTAATTAAATTGCAAGGTATGAATTGACATAATCAGAACTATTCGTTCAAAAATGTAAGAAGCTAATAAATTTGTAATTAACGGGCTCGGCCAGACAGATAGTATCCCTGTAGACTCGGAATCAGAAAAGAGCTAAGTTATATCGTGTCTGTCTTAAGAGGTGATTAAAGGGAACTTTCGGGGTTGTATGTAACAAGAGTGGGAGCTCGAACTGCCGAAATTTTTCATATCCTGGTATCGCCTCCACGGTGCTGGGTTATTTTTTTCATGCTATCGCCCTCGTAAAAAAGGTCAGACGGACTTGTAGTGCCACAAAAAGTGAATCTTATCCATAAATAGTTATCCATGTCCATATATAATTATGATAGCACCACGTATCGAGTTCAGAAGGCCCATCAGCCCAGCAGAAACCAACCATAGTCACATATAAAAAAACATTGAAATTGGTTGAATTATTTCCGAGATTAGCACACGAACACGTTTATTTATAACTATATAAAGTACTAAATTCTATACTTACATATATAAAATTATGATAAGCAGACCTTACATCTGCCCTCATAAGCACAATTTAATTAGCCGCTTCGTTACATCTAGTGTTCTGAATAAACTAGATTATAATCTACTCATTCAACTAACTTAGTTTCTAACGACGCGGGAGGGTCAAACAGACAACTATTCAAAGACTTATCATCTTATTCGCGAATTCAGACATGGTCTAATTATATAGTTTAGGTGAAGGATTAGAATGAAACATATATATTCTAAATGCGATAGTCTGTGAGATGGTTTGAAAGATCTTTAACAGTGAGTGGCGGTGTACTAACCCTGGACAACCCCGATTTTACGAAATTATGTGTGTAGTAGAAATTATCAGTTACATTAAGGGTAAAAGAAATCACTATAAAGGCGGCAGAATCCTTTCTAGGTCGACTTGGGAGGCATCACCGCCACTCCTTTTTCTGCCTAATAACAGCAGTGTTATGGGCTGCGGTTCTTGTTTGAAGAGTATGGTAAAGGAGATATACTTATCCGAGACGTTCCAATTTAATACTCATTCTGTTATCTGCGCTCTATTGCAGGTGTCCATCGGCAGCAGTTGCCACTTACCGTCAAGTGAACTCACTTGCTACTTCCATCTGAAAAAAGGGAAACTTATGCCTGTAAAGTCTATTAAAAAATCGCAAAATGTATGAAGTCTACCAATCCTCACTTTCTAACCAAGATAGATTGTTGTCTAAATCCTCTTATTCTGAGGAGACACTTATACCAGTGTGACAGAAATAGCTTAATAAAGAGGATTAGAATATTTTGGCAATTTTAAATAATATCTCATTACGTCCCTAGGAGCATGCTACGTGCGTTTATTGAAGTGTAAGATTCAATTGAGCTCGCCACCGGCACGGAGTCGCTCCGATATCTCAGCTTCAAGTTGCTCTCGCCTGTCCCATTGCTTGAATTTATTATCGGAGTACCACTTCGCTCGAATATTCATTATAAATTTATCGATGTACATAGAACTACTATTTAGGAGAAATATCTTTATTCTAGAAACTATTTGCGCGTAGAGGCAGCTACGCTACGGAAGCTACGGATATAGTTTTATGGTTCATTATTGTCGTTATTGACATTTCCGGCTAGCTATATATTGTTATTATATTATTAAGATTTATTTTTATTTTTGGTATTTGTATAAGCCGTTCATTTCTTTTTATGAATTGAACTGTAAACTCGTATGCATCGCTCTTCTTGTTTTATTTCCAAATTTTGACAACATCACACTTGTCGTTATATAAGTGTGTTTATGTCGGTAGTTACCTTATAACAGAAGTATTTAATTCAGTGCAATAAATAATGCTATTCGTATCTGTTCTTCAAACCATATCCAAAAAACATATTCAAGAATAGCATCGTACCACTTTTGTTATAAAGGAGAAATAGGTAATAGACTAAGACATGGTCACTTAGCATGCTGCTTACCGTAGTTTCCCCATTTTAAGTTGGCTGTTATTTTTATCAATTTGAAAGCAATTATGTAAACATGTTATAGATACAAACGCTATATCTAAAAAATAATTTATTCCTTTAATTTGTATTCTGTAAAAGAACGGTACATGCTTAAAAAACATCCTATAAGTTTTATAAAGGACTAGATAGGTAGGTACTATACTCGAAACATATCCTTTAAATCTATCTCTCATTTATAATTGACGTAGGCATTTCATAAGAAATTTCACGCCGAAATTCCACTAATTATGTTGAACATAACAGCTTTTGTGATGGAATAAGGCCAATTAAATATTAAACTAACAAAGTAACATGCTTTGCTTATTTGAAACCTGTTTTTATTTGTTCACTTGTTCTTGCTCACTCTAATAGGAGCTCCCCCCCTCACCTATTGACAAACACATTTAAAGAACTAATCACGCAGTGATATTTCAATTACATAATTATTAAATCGTAGCGTTTTATGTAATAGATACAACCATCAAGATGCATTACTAAATGAAATATGTTAAGCATTTCTTTACTTTTATTTGTAGATACTAAATATAGTCAAACTTTAGTAGTTTGGCTCCGTTGGCACAACTGCCACATCTATGTCGGCTTATAGTAGCAGATGTAATAAGAGTGCCTCGCTTAGACGAGGCGTCCCAATTTATCGTAATGGGCGTTATTATGTAATACCTGTTTTAGGTCACTGACATAAATATACGATTACATAGTAAAAACGTATATTCTACATTATAAATAAGCGATATGTATGTAACGCCATCTAATGGACAATAATAAAAGTACGACGTAGTTTTGGACATGTACACGCTTTAATAGCTCGGCACAGGCACACTAGATGGAACCACCTTCATTGAGAAAAATATCGTGCTTGGTCTTCTGGTAAGGAGGGAGTCCACAAGACATTCACCACGGAGCAACGTAGACCCGGAATGTGAGACGACCCACATACATTGTACTTTGTGGTTGAAGCCTTACGCGCTAGATGTCGCTGTAGTAAACAAATTGATTATAAAATACTAGAATAAAGGTATCAAATATATTTGAAACACCCATTGTGTCATTCACAGTTGTTTGTCTCGGTAATTTTCACGGACAATTTAGGAATCGACTTAAGTGTTCATGTAAGTCAGAAAAAATGACTTACAGGTGTTTCTCTATAGTTAAACATAATTTATGATCTGCGATATCTATAGTCACCACAATTAAATATTTTAAGTATACCTAGATATACTTTATTTTCATCCCCGGACCTTCATTGGGAAATTATACGAATTATACGAATATGGTATAGAGGATTTTAGGCTAATATTATCGCGGAATTGATACATTTTGGTATGTAACGGGTACTCACGATACGAAATTTTGATTTCTTATTTGCCGATATTTCGACCCAGTTGCATGGATCGTGGTCACGGCGGAACCACCGCCACAGAGTTCCGTGACCCCGTGAGTACCCGTTACATACCAAAATGGAATAGAGGAAATAAAAATGCCGAATAATCATGTCTGCGTTTATTTATAAGTGAATAAATTAATGGCTGACGCTTGTGGCTACAATTTATTGATACACTATAATATGACAATTCTGAGAATTTATGACTTTACACATATTACTTTGTTATTAAAACATTACATTTTGGGTATTAATTAACTTTGCGAAACTTTGAAATTATTTTTCGCTATAATTGTAATCAATTTTTAAATTTTATTTCAAATTTTTTGGCAGTATTTTATTTAATACGAATATATTGCATGAGTTTAGTCAAACTTATAGTGCGATTATGAATACGTGTATTTTCAGCGATACTTTCACTCTTTTATTTAAACTTTAAATATCAAGATTTACCTATGTCTTACGTAAAAAAAACTTTGATTAAAAATACAAAAAAAAAAACGCGTATCACATACAAATCCAGCCATGGCACCTAATATTTTACTTAGCCACTGTAAATGTGATTTACAAGTTAAATATCGATAAACATCAACAGACTAACACTACAGATGTACAGCGAAGGGATAATAATACAAAATTACATCAGTATACCAGTATACAAGCATTCCATATAATTTTATGTGTACTTAAATTAGCAAAAAGGCAGGTGTTTTCTGAGCCATTTTATTCCACATAAGAAATATGAATACAGTTTGCATAAAATTAAATGTTAGCTATAGATTATTAACGTTTATATCCTTAATTGTGATGACGCGCGAGTAATGCTATTTTAAGACGTAATATTTGACAAATGTCCTGATGTGATAGAGACCGCTAGTCACTACTGAACATGGCCATCTATAACCCACTTTATGTGAAACTGGTTCATTTAACGATTGTTATGAAAGGTCTCCAAAACATTACCTTAATGCACTTTCCAAATGGATTAATGCGCTTTTACGCTGATGCTTCACGTATGCCGTTGAAGATAAAAATCAAAGAATTCCTGTAACTTTAAGTACATGAACCACAGTGACCCCTTAACATTGAGGAAACTGCCTGCACATTGTCTACTTGTACAAAATATAATTGAATTGTTATCCCCTTGTTGTACTCAACATCATATACAACACTCCATCTAAGGCCGTGTTCGCCGACCGACGCACGAGACCGCGACAGATGACAAGACGAAGTCTTACTCTAAACAGACAGTTTTGGTGAAATCGGCGGGATTAAAAACGATTTAAGGGAAGCCCTCGAATGAAATAAAGATCATGTTGTTATACGCCAGGAATGTTTTAGTATAGGATAAACATTGAGTCCTATGGCTTACAGATAATATTAGAATCAAAATAATAGTACCAAAAAAAACAAATGTCCAATTATTTTACATATGTAATATTTTTCCTTTTAATATACTGTAATTTAGAAAAATAAAAGTACCACCAAAATATTTTTTTATAAATATTAATATCAAGCCATTTTACGAACACTGTACTTCAAGTCAAATACTATAAATGTTGTATTCGGTAATATAGGATATAAGATATGAAATTTAACACAAAATATAGCTGTCTTGTAATTCATCTGTCGCCATCTCAAAGCCAAGTAGGTACTCGCTAAAAGGCAACATGTTACAATACAATAATTATCATTTACAAATTAATTATAATTGAATAACTTCACTATAACAGATCTTTACTAATAACTGCATGCAAAGTTTCGGCCAGCGCCATCTGTTGATACAATTAATACATTAAAAGGTTACGTGAATTTTAATTTGTTAATAAACCTAAATATTTTATCTATTATTTACGGTGATAATATTTAAGCTCAAATTAGATATTTTTATACGTAGAGGATACAAATACGAATACAAAACATTCAGAGTAACATTTTACGTAGGTATATAAGTTAAGCGAAATAATTTGTTTCTATTTATAAATGTGTTTTTGTGAAACGATAATTCGCTCTCCCGCAGTATACAATTTTAATGAAATAATTAACATTACCGTTTCAGTATACATATCTAAACATAATGCCATATTCAAAACCGTTTAATAACGGTGAATTAGATGTTTTTCTTGTGCTTTGAACATTATTAAAAAAGACACAAAACGCCCAAGTAAAGATGCCACTTTGCTATTAAATGTTTACAAAATTTATTTGTATTTGTTATAACAAAAACGGACAAAATAAATCTTTTTACAAAAAGGTTATTTTGTCCGCTATCTATAAGCTTTTAATTGAATAATGTACGAATTATTTATAGATATACGACATTGCAAAAACAATAAAACATCGGGAAAGGTAAGTATGTACTCACTGCGAGAGTTTGAATTTAGAACAAAACTATACACGTGATATGATACCATACGTGACTATACACCTTTTTAGACTAGAAACCTAATAAGCAAAACAACCATAAGAAAACTAACGCACTTCGTTCTACATTAAACTATAAATTAGGACACTGAATCTATAATTACATCCATATACACATCTTTATGGTACAACATATTTATACACGCCCTAAATATTTATCACAATATTTTATTATAAAAACTTAGCGAGTCACTAACTAGACAACGTACAATAATTTTAATGACTTAATCACAGATTAGAAGAAAAGCACGGATAGTGCGCAAGATTTTCAAGAGCGCAACTACTAGGGAAAGACAACAATTATAAAAATGTATGTAACGTGCTTATTAAGGATTGTAATCGACTATGAAAAAATTTCTGTTCTCTTGCTTGTTTTGTATAATGTGCGAATGAGACACATAAAAGCAACAAATTTAAGTTACATTTCTTTATAAGCATGTCATACTTCCGTTATTGGAAAATCAATTATTTTACATTTTCTTCGACATTAGTGAATCTCATAAAACAATTTATTCGTAACGTCTTTTTTTTCACACTACAATTTTATTCATTGTTAAGTGTCATGCGCTCTATCAGTTTTTTTCTTATAATCAGTGGACTTAACATTGACTATCATTCATTTTGATATAGCATGATATATTTTCGATACACTTTTATTTTAATACGACATGATTATCGATTTTCAAGCTGACCGCAGTTCAGTTAACGATTACATCGTTTTTTAAAACATGACATATTTATGATTTATTACGAGTCATATAAAATTTATTAAATCTACTATTCTATCGAAGACAAACTTTATACTTAATCAAGTAATCATAATAGCAACAGAAACCTAAATTAATTTATTATTTCGAACCTGAACTACTTGCCTACCAATATTAACTTTTTATGTTTGCCCGATCGATACCACGGATTAAACAGGACTATAACCGTATTAGAAAACTAAAATAACAAGAAACATTGTCTTTGTTTGATAGAATAGTATATTTTCTAAAGATATTATTTTACATTTTTTATAAATAAGGTTTTCTCTTTATAAGAAAATTAAGATTTGATCAAAGTTCCGTTTATAGTGTATAAACGTCAGCAAGTAATAGTTTGTAGTAATATCCTATATCAGATCGTTATTCTTTCAGTAACTAATCTGCTGTAGAGCAGCATGGTGGTGTGTTCCAAACCGACTCAATTGTGAAGGGACTCGTGCCCAGCTGTGAGATATTAAAAAGAGTAGCAAACAAGATAATCGTTTAGTATAACAATTTCCATACCCTGTGTTTTTATGAAATCTGTCGCAAAAGTAATAATTTTGCTAATCTGTGAAATATCAAATTGACAAGTGACAATTGATTCAGCAAAAAAAAATGGGGCCTGCGACTTGTAAAAACATTATCATATTGAAGTACAACATCAAACCGAAAATTATTTATTGAACTTTCAAAAAACTGTCCTTTGGAGTCATACCAATGTGTTTTAACGCACAAAACACTAACGTATCGTATAGGGTGTTTAACACATTTTATTGCAGCGTAGGGTGATGTTAGGTGTAGTAAGTGTATGTCAAATATTTTTTTTATAATACACGTTACGCATCCAGCTAAAACGAATGGGTAGGTATAATAAGCTTTAATAGTACTCTTACGTTCAGATCAAAAACGTAGATTTATCTATGCGAAAGATAACATTGAAGTAAAATTTACAAATCGTTTGAATGGTTCTGAGAGACAAAAAAATTTCGTTTTGTGTTAATTGGTATCAATTACTTCAATCGCAATAAATTCGAATCATTTAAAGATGTAATAGTATTAAAGTAGTAAAGTTATATAAGCATATGATTTATATGACTGTAAGAGATAACTGCTGTTCATGTTTATAGATATGTAAGTTTTATAGGTTTGAATTAATATTTAAGATCGATTATAGATGTGTAGCAATTTTGGAAGACTACGATGAAACGTCTCGTATATACCTCTCTTTTGCCACATTCTAGAAATGAGAACGTAGTAGCGCTTAACATTGTTATTATTAGGTACTGATGTAACGGTTCCCTTGGAATCGAACCATGAAAGTTTTACCTTTACGCTCCGGTTCAATGTTTCGTTCCGTTCGAATTTACTTAGTCTGATCTGTTATATTCACAATAGTCCAGAGATTTCGTGTGCTTTACTGGTTCGACGCGTCCATCGCACTCGGGATTCTACGCATTCACGAGAGAAGTTCGTCTGCCCGATTCAATGTAGTCCTACACGTCTAG
>DWRA01001219.1:0-18113 GCA_018250295.1 Spathilepia clonius
ACTTCAGTTGGGATTCTAGTCTTATCTGGGGTGGATCACAAATGTTCGTGGGCGGCAGTTGCCACTTACCGTCAGGTATGCATGCTCGTTTGCTACTCCATTATATATAAAGAAATAATAAAATAAAATTACACGATTTTTTCAATAAATTTTAAAACGTATTTGTGACATACAACATAATAATTACTGTTATAGTAAGCACTTCATCGTGTGCTCAAGACATAGGTACTCGTGTTATTCTGAACGATCAGAGTTCTGACAGAAGTGGGCATGCATGTATAAGTTCTACATTGTAATGTAGAGTACCTACCCTTGTCTTACTATGTATATTTTACTTTGTCCGGTCGTGTGTATGTTAGGGTCATATCTTACAACTGAATTTTAAACCAATAAACCCCAACTTATTTAGCTGTAATTTGGCAAACACGTTCGGTTTGTATAACAATGCGTAAATACATTCAAAAAAATAACTGGTAATATGACATGTGTTTGATACACATCACACACACACACATCAAAGGGTTTTATGAGAAAAATACGACAAACAAAATGTCATTACTGAAAGCTTGTATTTTTTATGACATTATATTATTCACTTGTGTATTATTTAAAAGTCAGAAATATTACAGGCGACACGAAGTGCCGTTTCTTACATCAGTGAGAATACACTGGCGTGTGAAAATAAATCAATAACAACGCACACACACATACAGCATCACACACACATAGCTGGAACAATGCCGAACTTTGGTATGTATAACGTACATGTATTACGCGCCCGCTTGTAATGAAATTTCCAAGCATTTTGGAGTTTATTAATTACTGAAGCGAGCTGGTAATCGAGTCCTAAGATCGATGATGTCAGTATGACGGATGTTTATGAGTCAACGAGCGAAGGCCGCGCGCCGGATGCTGGCTTCGTCAGCTGATAAGTAACCGAGTAACCGTTCTAACCACGATACGATGAAACGTACACACCGTTTAACATACCGTAATCCGATGCCTAAAATTTACTTAGCGCTGAGTAAGATAGATACAACACCACCCATTGGGCGTATTGCGAACGTTATCAGTCAATATGTTAACTCGGTTTGAATGTTTCACACCGTAGGTTTCTGACACAATTTAATATTCTATATGTTCATCTCTAATGTAATTCAGTTTTTTATGATGAAGTAGTACATGAGCATGCACTCCACCTGATTGAATGTGGCTACTGCTGCCCATGGTATTCTGTAACCAACCCCAGAAACACCAGTCCTACCCGAAGTCAGCTACAGGCGCGTTGATTTCCCTTAGGACTAACTTAGAACGCCTTGGTATGTATGTTACCACACCCTTCAAAACGGAACACAGCAGGGCTTAAGACTGCTGTTATTAGGCAGCATTTGGTCGTGCCTCCGGAGTCAAACCACAAGTTTCTCCTAAGTTATTCTTAACTTGAATTTAATTTGAAGTCTTATTTGAATTATTAATACATTTTTAATCTGTGAAGTATGTGTATGTAAAAAACGTAAAGCATGAAAATGTACTTACAACTTTCTAATACTTTCGCTGTGCGCAATTATATGTGCTATTTCATATATTTAAGTGTCTATGGTATGTAATCCTAATGGAATTAACCAGAGCCTAATTATAATTAATAGCCTAGGGCAAGAAACGGTGACCTATTAAATAATATATATGTAACAATGTTGTTCCGGTCTAAGGGCGCGCCTTACCACACCGATCTACATATACCTATATATTTGAGCCATATATATTTGAGCCATTTCAACTTAGACCTCAAGGGAAGCAACACATCTGCGAGCGTCTTAGGACCCCTGTCTTATTCGGAGTTGCTGTAAGATTTATGATCATACTATTGGTACATGCTGACTTTACGCACGCTAGCAACTTTAACAAAGGGTCTTAGGGACTTGTTGAAGACTGCTTTAAGCGATTTTTTCGTAATACGGACTGATCATAAATTAGAAGATAAAAACATTTTTATGTACAAAAGTCTTAGTTTGTGTACCTAATAAACAATTGAACCCCATTTATACCTATAGACACTTATCATATCGCGGCAAACAAAACGATATTTTTCTACACAATATTTAGAGGCACGGCTCGTGTCTGCGCGGTTACGTTACGGAATATATAAACGTTCATACATAGAACACGTGTCTGACAAGTTACATGTCTGAAGATATAAATAGGGCCTTATTTAGAAAGCTATCGATTAGTAGGATAGCCTAGCGAAAACATCTAAGTCTAAAGGTACGATCTTGTTACTTCGAGTCAAACGACCCTTGAATATTTAATGATAGTTATTAAAAAAGAATGAAATACGAAATGAGAAGAATTGACATGTTATACTATAAGAATAAGTTCCTCATAAAGTAATTTAATTATTAAGATTTATCTTAAATTTGGAACTAAATTAAACAGTTAACGAGGACTAATTTTCGTGTACTTTTTTAGATATAGGGATTTATAAAATATAAAACCCACTAAACTAGCATTCTAGTTTAGTCCATGGATGTATATATCTATGGTTATCTTTATTAAAATCTTAATAGATAAGTCACAGGAACTGGTCGAATAAGTGAGGAAACAGCAAAAGTCTGTCTTGAACAGGCTGGTGGGTTATATAAATACTTTGGTTATATAACCATGCAGATGAATTGAATGTACAATTGGCGAATATTTTACGAATATTAGTTTCAAGCAGACGGTCACCGAAAATGTTATCAAGTGCCTTTTTCCCTAACGAATTAAGGCAATATCATAATTAACACGTACATTTAGGTTTGATAAGCTAATTACGGATAATCTGACATTTTAAAAGTGTGGACGTTGAATACTGGCGATATACGTTATAAAAGCGAATGACGCAATTTTAGAAATTCGTAACAGACGGGTAATGTCCAAAAGCTTGCACCGCACGCTAACGTATCACACGGGCACAAAAAAACACGCAGAAAATAAACATGACATAGTTTGGACTTTTTTATATATAAAAAACGAATATTATTTTTCAGTGACGAAATTCCTTTAAAATATCAATCTTTAAACAATTAAAGCAATAATTAAACAACAAAATTAATTATTTAATTAATCAATTACTTCAAAGGAGAACCATTTTGGTAACTTTGTTTTGTTATACATATCTATATAGCTATAATTACCAGACCTGTTTTTGAATATGTGCGTATTTCAAAAGGACATCGCCAAAGCACCCATTCCCAGAAATTAAGTGTGTAAGACGTTTTTCGAATCTGACAGGGGTGTCTGGCCCCTATTGACGATGCCCTTGCGTTTACACTTTAGGCTTAAATATATAAATAAATGATGGTATTATAATATCTCAATTACGAACAATTTAAAATGGTTGAATTTGAGAATTTAATTGAATAAATAGATATGGTTTCAAATGCGTCACATGTTAAAGAAAAATCATCACAGGGTTACTTGAGAAATCGGTAAAATTAAGGAAATAAAAGTTAAATAACTTATACCCCAAATCAAAACACAGATTTATAAAAAAAAAATATTACAAGAATATTTATGGGAAAAAAGATTTAAGAAATGTATATTTATTTTCAACACAGTCTTTATTGTCTGAATATTTCAAAATACAATTTATTTACTCTGATAATGCCTGATAAGTAATCATCACAAGTACCCATAATTCATATTTATGAATTCAATTTAATATGTAACATACATTATACAAATAAGCATAAAATTTTCAAGTTTAGTTTTTGTAACTAAGAAAAAATAATATGTTAAAATAATATTTTTTATTCATTAATTATAATAGTGTATAGGATCTGCCTTTTCGTCTCTATCAAAATATAGACATCTTTCTTTCATTCTTGCCCCACTACAATAAGACAATATGGAATATTATAACATATGCAAATCTTGCCAAAAAGCTCTCTCACACAACTGCTTATATTTCCATATTCTCATATTAAAAAGGTTAATAGAACATCATAAATTAATTTATTTATTGCTTATGAACATAGGTTTACTGAATAAATTTCTGAGACCTTCCTGCACTTGGCTTGACTCAGTAATTATGTACCAGCAAACTTTGTAAATATATACAAAGTGTTATTTTCTTACAACATGCTACAGTGGTCCATGTAAAGGCAAGATAATGTATATTACAAAATCTGGACATTTACATATTTATATGAATTACTGATGTACCTAATGAGTATGCAGTCTATGTGATGGTAAGTGCAACTGCCTTGGAAATCTATAATGGAGCCCAGATAAAATTAGATTCCTATGTGAAAGCGCAAGCGAAGTCACAGATGTCTTCCTACCCCTGAGAATCAAGATAGATAGGCCTACCTTATTCTAACACTCATCACAGAATACAGCAGCACTTAACACTGCTGTTATAAGGCAGAAAAAGTTGTTACATGTTATTTTCTTCAAAAATTTGATTTAGGTATAGCTATACATTCTACTGTAGAATTCTCTAAGTATCCACTACTACTACTGGCATAAAGACAAATACTAGTACTAGTACTAGTAGTAGCGGTTTGGGTGTCCAAACCCAGAACTGATTATCACTTGCATATATGCCCATTTTTAATAACCAATCTGTCTAGCATTTTACTTATCAAAGATCAATAATTTATGAATTTCTAGTTTAATCCAATACTGCTTGTATTAGATAAATTTAATCAATATAAAGCCATCAAAAATGTACAGTAGGAAATGTAATGATATTGTTGTATGACTCAATACTTATCATAATTAAAAGATTATTCAGATTTGAATAAATAAAGGTTATAAGCAGAGGTTTTTTGCATTGTACAAATATATCACTCATTGTGATAAAAAAATATTGTATGCTGTCTATCAATGGCTGATATGATAATTTGATAATGTTTAATAAATATTCGTTTTGTTAGCATACATCAAAAATATTTTTCTACTTTACTAAAGATAATTTGCCAAACATTGAAAAAAGATTAGTAATCTTTAAACCTTCCAAAAGGCAGTTACTCAAAAGCTTAACTTTTTGTTCGGTGAGTAGTGATAAATTCTACTGTCTCATAGTGTGAATATTAAATTATTTGATCTACAATCTAAACATTCCAAACCACTGATAAAGCAATGATACCAAAACAGTAGATTTGAGTGCGGAACTCAACAAATTGTCTCGCTTCAATGACAGACCGACAACTATCATTCACTGAAAGAGTCACAGGCTTACGGGTGGGGCGACCAGAAAATGAATCCAATTAGAATGTTTTACTATTAAATTTCAACGGGAAACCATCGAATTCTAGCTCTTTCGTTAAAACAACAGCTACAGTCTGCGGGTTTCAATGCCACTTCTTTGCAATTTCGAGGTCATAAAATCTATTGGTTATTTCAAGAGTTGAGAGGAATGAGATAACAGCTTACCGCCTGAAGCGCCGCTAACCTGTCCTTCGTCATCCTTTATAGAATATCACACACCAAATAAACGTTTTATCTTGTTACACAATCCCATTCACAGATATTTTTCTAACAAACGTCACTTAACTAAAGGACACGAACACTAGTTCACTTCACTCAAAAAATCGATACAACGAACGAACGAAACGAAACTTCTGTACTATCCGTCAGTCTACTGAAGTGAAGTAATTTTCACAAAGTAAGTTGTAGGTGGCGCTGCAATAGATTTCGAAGAACGTGACGTCAAAAATATGTCGGTACAGCAGTTTGGTACAAAGGGTTGTTTCATTCCTATTAATATTTTAGTAAAAATGTTATAAGAGTTAAATAAAAAAACCTATTTTAAATTATTTTATTTTATTTTAAAATACACTTTAAATTTATGAATAAGTTATAAAAGTGCAAATTTTTTTTTTAAGAACAAACAAAAAGTAGTCTATTTGACTACTAGTGTCAGTGCGCCTGTCGCTGTCATTGAAATCTTCCGTTTAGTCAAGTGACGCCATTGTGGGCCGTAACGACTTTGGAGAATACAGAGTTAAATCTCAAATTTCTTGGATAATCTTGGTAATTTGTGTTTTTATATCCTGCTATTACGTTATATGTGCGAGTAACTTTAAAGTGCTACATATATTTTTGGTGTACTTTGCGTAGTTTATGTGTATTTTTAATTTATGTTCGGTACCATCGAGCTAAATTCCTGTGAGGATGGTTGAGCGCCATTCTGTGTAAAACTTAAAACAAATTTAACTTGTCATATTTAATTTATCCGTTTTATCTACAAATAATATCGCAACTGACGTTTTATTTATTTTGAAACATTACTGGTACAATAATCTTTTAAATTCACAAAACTTATAATGTACAAATATGGTGCGTCATGTCAAATTATAATGCGTAAGTTTTTTTATCGAATACTTTGTTAATTTTACAGGATTAAAGGAACATAATATAAAAAATGGCAGATGATATGCCCACATTCAAATGCGTTCTGGTCGGAGACGGTGGTACCGGAAAAACAACGTTCGTGAAACGACACTTGACTGGAGAGTTCGAGAAAAGATACGTCGCTACGTTAGGTGTAGAAGTGCATCCGTTAGTGTTTCATACGAACAGAGGGCCCATCAGATTCAACGTCTGGGACACGGCAGGTCAAGAGAAATTCGGTGGGCTACGAGACGGTTACTATATTCAGGGACAGTGTGCTATCATTATGTTCGACGTGACCTCCCGTGTCACCTACAAAAATGTACCCAACTGGCACAGAGACTTAGTGCGTGTGTGCGAAGGCATCCCAATAGTGCTGTGTGGAAACAAAGTAGACATCAAGGACAGAAAAGTCAAAGCGAAAACTATTGTGTTCCACAGGAAAAAGAATTTGCAGGTTAGTTACACATGTTTGTACACAGTAACACGATTCTATCAAACACAAATATACAGGTTACATTTTCTATGATGCAACTGTGGTTCCATAAGTTTATAGAGTAACTATTATGCTATTTACTGTTATTGTCAACCAGCATTGTTGTAGAGGAGTATTGTTTTAACTTTGTCACTAATTTACATTATTATTTATTCTGTTTCAGTACTACGACATCTCTGCTAAATCAAATTACAACTTTGAAAAGCCTTTCCTATGGCTAGCAAGGAAATTGATTGGTGACGGCAACCTAGAGTTTGTTGCTATGCCAGCACTGGTTCCTCCAGAGGTGACAATGGACCCCCAATGGCAGAACCAGATCGAGAAGGATCTCAAGGAAGCGCAAGACACTGCCTTGCCCGAAGAAGATGAAGACTTGTAAACAACACTGTCAGCAAAATTCCCAGTGCCCTATCGTTATTGTGGTTTAAGTTCATGCGGAGGTTTATACATATTTCAATGTGTATGCAATGTGTTTCTTTAAAAACTTCATTCCATTAGGTTTCAAATATTTTTGTAAGCTGAACACAATTGGAAGTACCAATATCTTTTCACCGGTTCAAATGAAGTATCTTAATTGGCATTAATTTAACAATATGACATTTTAAGAACTAATTCGTTGTGTGAATATTATTAATTGTATAGTTACTTTCGTTATTCATGTCCGTATGTCTTAGCTTTTGTAAGATACTAACCAAATCATGCCTACAATCTGTTCTGTACTGTGATGTGACTTGTTTTGCATTAAACTATTAGATAGTATTTGTATTACTAAGGTAAGATCTTTGTAACCGTGGACCTTATGGGTTCCTAAGCTTGTGATAAATTATCATAACCATCGTTTATTGTGTGCTTAAAATTTTAAACAGTTTGTGCATGCATTATCTATATGTTACATCAATTTAAGTGTTACAACATTGTAAAGTAAAAGTAAATATTAAGTTGCCCATGTAACATCTCGATTCCTAATTTATTTCTCATATTTTGTTTCACATGAGAACAGAATAAATATTTCACTCTAAAGTTGTGGTGATACTTTTTGAATAAAGGTAAAAGACAATATGGTGTTTCATTAATTTAGACAAAGCTGCTACCTTGTGATAGAATTGATTAAGACCTGCTTGAGTCTAAGCCAGAGGGCATTCTAAGAACCTAGTTATGAAACAAAATTGTTTTTGTGATAAACAAACAGACCTGAGGTTAATTGAGTTAAAATATACTACACTTTGATTCATTGAAAAACTTCGTTAATTTTATTTAAATGTACTTTAAGTTCTGCTACAATAATGATCTTAAATAATCTGTATTTACAAGTGGAAGGGTGTTGTTGATATAAATTATCATATTAACGACTATTTACATGTCGAATTGCATTGAAGTTATAAATGCTGTTTCGACATCGCGATTCATACAATATATAAGTAATAAAAATATATTTAAATCTGATTTGATGTAGTAAAAACATTTTATCGGCTTCTATCAAATAATAGATACCTACATCATATTGATAGTATCGCTATCTCGATAGATTTGGGTGATTATTCATCTAATACCAGGTTTACATACTCGCGGAATGCAGGCGAATAGACGCGAGCAGAATTAAATAACCTACTCGGGTGTATTCCGTATTCGCCTCCGAAGTTCGTCCGTTCTCCGTAGGCTTTTTCAGCGCGAAATAAAGGATTACGCGTCTGAAATATATACGTCAATTGATCGATGAATTATTAGCAAGTATCTATAGCAATCTGCGGAAACGCATCCGTCCCGTACTCGCTTTTATTCTTCTGTACTCGGCGAGCATCCAAACTTGGTGTTAAATAGTATTAGAGTGTATACTACCATAGCAAATGTCCGTCCGTAATGTTCGGACACATAACGATATGAAGACGGGCACTACTTGGGTGTCTGTTAATA
This sequence comes from Spathilepia clonius, assembly GCA_018250295.1. Taxonomy (NCBI): domain Eukaryota; kingdom Metazoa; phylum Arthropoda; class Insecta; order Lepidoptera; family Hesperiidae; genus Spathilepia; species Spathilepia clonius. The sequence continues at coordinate 8,786 of DWRA01001219.1, forward strand.
GTTGCCAGTCATGTATAATTTTATTATGTGAATTATCAGAAGGTATCATATGCTTAGTAAAACATGTGACATCGTTGGATTAATACTAATTTCTATGTATACGGCACGCTCTTGTAATATTTACACTTAAGTACTATTGTACTAGAAGTACTATAGCGGCTACATGGTTAATCAGAGCAATCACTCGTAACTTCCGTTTCAAGAAAGTCTCTAATACTTTTTTAAATACATTTTATTTTACTTAATCTGAATATGAATGTTGAACTTAATCTATAAGTAAGTGCTATAACTTAAAATCAAATATAAAATTTAAACATTTTTCGTATACTGTAAAATAATACCGAAACTTATTAAAATAGTATAGGAGGTATAAAAAATGATATTTATTTTTGGAAGTTGCAACATTTGAATTGATATAAAAAAGTAGAAACTAAAAGTTCACATTTTATCGAATCGGAATTTTAAGAAGTATTAAAATAGTGTGAAATAGTTAGGAAATTAATTAGATGTGACGAATTTAATGAATTTTATGCTATATTTATAAATGTCTTAGTCACATTTATATCGTCTACGTATTTGTTCAAGCAAGTCCGGTGAAACTAAATTTTGTTATCCCTGGCCGCGAGAATGGCTACTATCTCATTCGCTAAAAGTTTGGTGAATCCAGGTATAATAATATAATTCGAATTCCAATTCTCTTTGATCCCATAAGAGTGATGTTCATTCGCAATAACTGCTAGAAATCATGTTTTACTAATTTTACTTAACCTGTACTCTGTATGTACTGTATGTATCTATTATATAAAAGAGCTATACGAAACAATAAAGTCAAAACGAAAAATACATAGTATAAATATTTATGTGTTACTCTTGTATGTTTTATACAGTAAATACTATTAATGGGAATTATAATACTCTGCAAATTATCGGCGTTAAAAAGTCTTATAGGTTAGGTTTTTATTGATTTACCCTTTAATGCGCATTTTACTTAACATCTTGTTTTTTTTTAGCCCTTAAACTTATACTGAAGCCAAACCAATCGTACTTACGAAGCACCAACAGTCTACCAAGCTTTAGTCCTTTAAGTGTTGTACTTCGGAGAAATTATGCAGAAAAGGTGATATTTGAGAGAAACAAACCTCATTGTAATGTGGGAACCATAGGCCATGTTGACCATGGCAAGACTACTCTAACAGCTGCTATTACTAAGGGTATTCTTTTTATTTTTTATTTAATACCTATGACTACTAATATTTAAAAACATACAGTTAACTTTTTTGGCTGCGGTTTATCTATCTTAAAATAATAATAGTCGTAATTACGAAAAGCCCATGGATCTTAATATTTCTGAAACTGACTAAATTATCTAATTAGAAATCATCTGATTTTCAGTATTATCCGATCGTAACTTGGCACAGAAGAAAGGTTACTCTGATATTGACAATGCACCTGAGGAGAAAGCTCGTGGTATCACCATTAATGTGGCCCATGTTGAGTACCAGACTGACACAAGACATTATGGCCATACAGATTGTCCTGGACATGCTGATTATATAAAGGTATAATTTTATCTTTGAGATAAGTTCATACCTAAAAATCATGTAGTGCAAAATTCAATTTAGTATAAAATGAGACCTTGTTGTATTATTATATTTCTATAGTTCTGAAACTCATATTGTGTACCACCAACTTTGAGAACCGATTAACCTACGGAGCATCCTTTATCACTTGTAATAAAAAGTCCTCTATTTCTGGGGAAAGTAAAATATGTTGCTTGCTAAAGTACTTCCTAACTTTGCCCTAATTTTTTCTGGCTTTGTGCCCTCCCCCTGTAATGCTGCACCACTCACGAGGGGGCATTATTATCCACTTCGAGAAATATTGTGCTTCTACAGTATTGTTTTGTATTACTGTAATTATAAATGCCTGAAATATGATCATTACTAAGGCAATTAGACAATTGATACATATACAAATAAATAAAATTGAATTGTCTGTTATATCTGTAGTGTAATATCAAAATGCCTGCTTTATATCAAACACATATGTACTTATAACAAAAAACAATTGTCAGTCTCTTTGATTGATGTCATGACTTATTTTTTTTTAATATAATACACTACCCATATTTCAGAACATGATCACTGGAACTGCACAGATGGATGGTGCTATCCTTGTTGTGGCAGCCACTGATGGTGTAATGCCACAAACGAGGGAACATCTATTGCTTGCCAAGCAAATTGGCATTCAGCATGTCGTTGTATTCATAAATAAGGTTGATGCTGCTGATGATGAGATGGTGGAACTTGTAGAAATGGAAATCAGAGAACTCATGACTGAGATGGGATATGATGGTGATAACATTCCTGTCATCAAGGGTAAGGGTCATAAAGTAAAACTAAATTCAGTCTTGTTCTTTGGAGATTGAGGATTTTTCTATTGATAACATTGAAGTTTTTCTGTAGATACCTAATAAAAAAAGTATATTGAGAATAAAGATACATATGTCCTTAATTGTATTGTCTTAGTCTATTTATATAATGTTTTTCAGTGTAGTAAAACTACAGGATACATTAATTAATTGATGAACATTTTAGGTTCTGCTCTGTGTGCTTTGGAAGGGAAAAGCCCCGAAATTGGCGCTGATGCCATTACAAAACTCTTAGAAGAAGTAGATAGTTTCATACCTACTCCTATCCGAGAGTTAGACAAGCCATTCTTAATGCCTGTAGAATCCGTGCACTCGATCCCTGGACGTGGTACTGTTATTACTGGACGTCTTCACAGAGGTATTATTTATATTTAGTACAATCATTATGTGCTGGAATACTTTAAATTCCAAGTACAGTTGATATAAAATATTTCAAATTCTATCAACTACTGTTTGTTTTCAGGTGTATTGAAAAAAGGAACGGATTGTGAAATTGTTGGTCATGGTAAGATAATGAAAACAACTGTGACCGGCGTGGAAATGTTCCATAAGACACTAGAAGAAGCACAGGCTGGTGATCAGCTTGGTGCTCTTGTGCGCTCTATCAAAAGAGAGCAGATCAAACGTGGTATGGTAATGGCAAAACCTGGAACAGTCAAAGCTCATGACAATGTAGAAGCTGCAGTTTATATTTTAAGCAAGGAGGAAGGTGGTCGAGCCAAGCCGTTCACATCATTTATTCAGCTTCAGATGTTTTCAATGACCTGGGATTGTGCTACACAAGTGACTGTACCTGACAAAGAAATGGTCATGCCTGGTGAAGACACCACGTAAGTTAATTTTTTTTTTTACTATTACCTTATGTTAAATGTTGCCATCAAAATGTTAAATCTTATGAGTTTTCTATAGTATCACTAATACAAATAAAATTAGTATTACCAATTTTAAACATATTGCTAATTTTGGACATGTTTTTACAGATTACATTTAAAGCTCCTTAAGCCTATGGTGTGTGAAGCTGGACAAAGGTTCACGTTGCGCCTCGCAGACTTAACCCTGGGAACTGGCGTTATTACTAAGATCAATAACAACTTGTCTGAAGATGACAGACTTAAACTTTTGGAAGGAAAGAAAGCAAGACAGAAGGCTGAAGCTGCCGGCGCCAAAAAGTGAAATATTTTATCATAAGAATAGGATTGTAGATTATGTTACGCATTTAAAAATACATCATTTAGAAAAGTAGTGTGGTATTGAAGTTATTATAAATGTTACTGGATATAAACAACTCCCTAAAAATACATTAAACCTATTTTAGACAGCATTAGATTCAAATCTCAAATATTGTTAACAGTTCATTTAAGTGCCGGTGTTTCTCAAATTGATACTTTAAATATTCAGTATTATGGGCAAAAGCTTTAGAAAAATGATGAAGTAACAATTTTATTATTATAATAGAATGTTATGATCATTAAAGAATGCAAAAATAACTTTGTTTTATCATGTAAGATAATTTTATTTCACTAACACTAGTCTTTGAATATGTCGTTACACATAGAACATCTGCTCATTACACTTTTTATTCGATATTAGCTCAATATTATCTATGAATCTAAGAAATAAAAGTTAGCTAACAAATTCAACATTCTGGCCATTTTATCCATATTTAAAAATCAAAATCGTCACTGTTTTGACTGTCTTCCAGACTTTTAGTTATGTAAGAGTCGCTAATGTTATTGCTTTCTTTTTCTTTATTGGAATTGTTGGAGGCTGAAAAAGAAATTGTATATTGGAAGGAATGTACTGTTAGTATACACTTGAAACTAAAAGACGTGTACATCATATTATGTAGCATATTGACAAATTGGAAGCAGCAAGATACATGAAAGATATTTTCTAACCTTCGCTAACAGCATTATGAATCAATCCTGAATCACTGTCCATCTGAACTGTTAAAGAATTCAATTCCTTTGTTAGGTTAATTGTCGAATGTTCTGTTGCAGTTTCAGTCGATACAACATCTGGCGCTTGGTATTGCGAAGTAATTTTTACATCAGCATTTTTATTAATATTTTTCCTGTTTGCCTTAATTTTCTTAACTGTTTGATATGTCTCGTCTTCGGAATCAGTCAATTCTGTGTTAAAGTCTATATGTAATTTTCTCTTTATCTTATTTTGGTATTTTTTAATTACCGCCTTGCTTATTTTCTTTGGACTTAAAATTTTACCATTAAATCTCGCTATAAAACTGTATTTGCTTAACCGAGCAGCCAGTGTCAGATTCTCGGCATCATTAGCCTGGGTTAAAGCTTGATTTAAGCGGTTTTTGTATTTGGCAATCTTTAAGGACTTGGTCAGAGTCTTTTTATTATTCTTGTAGGGCATCAACTGTTCTGGAGCAATCCACGCTCGTGATACATCAAATGCGTCAAAGAAAACTACGTTGTAATGAGTCTATAAATCATGAATTATGTAAAGTTCATTCCTAGGAGTTTAAAATATAAATTGATACAAGCTATAATAAAATACTAAAGAACATACAGGGATATCAGAAAAGCCATCCAGCCAATAATACTGCTCAGTGTCTGGACAATCGTCAACCATTGCGGGCCACCAAGGGAAGCCGGGCATTCGGGCCAAAACTACAGAGCCAGCTGCGTATTCAGCGTGTATCAGGTCTTCCTCATCATGTAAGCATATCGGCACTTCGGGTGCTGAACATGTTGCTAAAGTTACGTCTAAAACAATAATTATACTCAATATACAACAATAATTTTATGCTATTCTAACATACTAAAGTTACACATATAAAGACCTGGTTGTACATACGTAGCATATGTATACTTTTCTGTAACTACAGAAATAGTGGACAGTGTTCATTCTTTGTTTATGACGGCTATAAGACTCGGCCAAACTAAGCAGATGCCGACTCTGAGAGAAGTTTTGCAATAATGCGACATTACATTAAATGGCGGTTAAGACATTTACAAGTTTGATGGTAAGTTGGTCTCATAAACTTATAATTTTATTGTTATTGGCATTTACGCAGTTCAGCCTATTTATTTAGTACTATTATAATTTTTATATATGAATGATGACATGAATATATTCACACTGTAGGTACTGTGCTAACTATAAATTACTACAATATACAGCCTGCTAGAGCATGCTACAAGTTTGGCCTCTGGAGGTCTTCAACAATTATCGTCATGAGACATTGACGTCAAACATGCCTAAGTAGTAATAAAGCATATTAATAATAAGAATTGTGTATATGTAAGTGAAATAAAGTGACCTGGGTTCATCCAGCAGTACCACTTCGATGGAAGCTCGTGGCGATCGAGCACCCGTGACAAGTAGCGCCAGCTGTTGCAATCGTCACATTGCACCCACAGCCCGCCTGTGCGACGTTGTTGGAGCCAAAGTAATTTCTGCTTATGAGTGAAATCCTTAGGAGGTTGACTCAGATTTTTGTACGCGCTATCGAATAAAAATATAAAATAAACATAATATTCATTTTACTTGCGCTATACTATAACATCAAATCTCCTTTACAAAAAAAACCTTTAAAAACAGCCTTTATTTAGAAATGTTTAAAGCTATTTTGATAAGAATTTCATAAATTTAGTACTGATTTGCTACTACTTATACAGGCTATAAGCTTCTATCTCTATACACGCAATATATTTGATCTTTCTATTAGAGAATCTTGTCAATAAGCTTTCCTGATATCCAATGAACAATATGATCATAAGGCCGGACCAACATAATATGAATCATCTATATTTTGAAAAAATCATTGTCCTAGTGATAGCGCAGTGCGTTAATAAGGACCAATGATGATACCCATGTTATACCTACTTTTTATTATCAATGTATTGCCCTCCTTTATTATTAGTAACAGCTATTTGGTGTTCAACCTGCAATTTAGAATATTTTTAATAAGTAGGTTCTTACAATAAATAAATTTTTACTCGATCTACGTTACTAATACGCACATAAACAAAATAAAAATGTAAATGTAATATTTATTTTGGTCAAACAGTAATAACAAGCTTTCTTTTCGTTCGGATTATGAGTCCCACATCAAAACGTTGTAATGACGATGATGAACGACGGAAAGATTGTGATCTATATAAGATTTTAATTATATGATCATTTATATAACTAAAAACGTACGTCTGGCTGTCGAGCCTCTTCATCTGGTTCACGGGCTTTTTCCAGGGGCACATTTACTTTATCCATCGTTTTTAGTTCTCCAAGTTGCAAATTATATAAATATATTTCAATTCCAATAATATTGCATGTGAACTAAATCAAATATTCGCGGTAGTTTTTTTCCAATATAGCTATATTTCAATTTATTTTTACCGCCCAAATAATATCGTTTTTAATTTTAGTTGTAATCCATTCATTGCACTAGTAAACAGCCATAACATTATAAATACATAACAAAATGTTGAATTAGCCGATAAAATAATATTTACTTAAAATTAATACTGCAAAAAAATATTTTATCTATTTTTTGTAATAATTCTTTTATTTTTATTTATAATTACAAGTTAAAAATTGTTTGATTATTAATATTAAGATTATGTCTAAAATTGTCTGCATAACATAGAACATTACTCGTTAAAATTTTATTGTGACAAAGACAAAATATATCTAAATTCAAAGGAAATAGTCATATAAAATACTTTTAAAATTAAATACTGTACGCGTCAATTGTAACAGACAAAATTACCAAAACAATTAAATATTTTTTATTTTATTTTGAAAACATAACTTAATTTAAAGTAAAAATTATTTAATATTTCAGAAGGAAGTGCGCAATTTGTTTTATCTGGCTGGCTGCCGGCTGGTCTGGTCGCCATATTACTTGTGGCGAGTTAAAAACAGTTTTCTATTGCGATTTTCGTCGTTTCGGCGAAAGGGAGTAGTTAGTACTCCCTTTTTTGTGTTTTGAGTTACCGCTTGAGTATTTACCGATTGGTAAATTAGTTTGTCCAGGAAGATATATTTTGTCTTTCTTTTTGTATCATAAACATGGCTTTTTAAAATGTCGGCCCTGAACGTATTATCGTCGTCTCCTTGCGGAGTATCCCGCTCAGCTGGTTGTGTGGATGTTGGAGGAAGCCAGAATGGACAAGAAATCTTTAAATCGTTCGTCTCTTCAACAGTCGAGGACTACATCCATCGACTGTAAAAAGAGCACAGGTGAGTTAGCTCAGAAGGTCGTGACATTTTTTTATGTTGTCACTTTTTATTACTCATTATTTTGTACATGACAGTTGTTTTTATTTTGAAACATGTTTTTCCTTGATATATTACGCGTTTCTATATCTTACACAATGTTGACATAATAAGTTTTTATGCATTTGGAATCACATAGCTTTGAAAAAGTATAGGAGTTATTAGAATCGGTCTAGTGGTTTTGATGATCACCATTGCCTACTAAGCAAAATGTAATGTCTAAATGTAATGATGTAGTTATCCAAATAGCGAATGGATAGTAGCAGCTGTCTATAACATAAAGATTATGCTTATGATAGAGCAGTATTTGTTGCATTTAAGCAAATTAAAAAAATGTATGCATATTATTTTAGAATTGACGCATAAACCTTGGCCACGGAACAACAAAAAACGAGAAGGAACCAATGTTCAGAAAAACGAACCAAATCGCAGAAATGTGGTACCACAGAGGGGTCGGGGTCAGATTGACAGACGTCCACAGAATCGTGGTCCCTCCAATTCATTTATGGGTGGAGCGCAGAACACCGGGTACTGATTTTATTATGATGTTGATTATAAAATCAAAATAGATTTATTATTTTACCTTTTTGAAAATGTCCACTACTTTATATATTCTAAGTATGGAAATTTTTTGAAACATAAAACAGTTATTCCATGTCTGTATAAGAGAGAAAATATCTGTGAGTTCAAAGCGTTATCTGTAAATTCTTCCCTGAAAATTGTAAAATGTTTTGGTTAGATATTTTAAAATTGGAGAAACCATTGTAGTTGAACTCTAAAGGCACTACTGCTACACCTGTATTGGCTTAGTAATAACAGTGAAATACTGTTGTGTTTTGGATTAAAGGGTGAGATAAAAGTCCCTTCCCAGTGTGCCAGTTTAGCATTCAGAGGTGGCAATGTAACTGGCCAATGTCTAGTAGGACTTTAAATCTATCTAGGTTTGATAAAAGATGTTCGTGAATGGTAGTGATCATCTCTATATTATTAAAAAATAAATACTGCACAATATTTCATAAGATTGTTATATTTCAAGGTTTCTTCTAATTTTAGGATAGAAGAGGATGAGGAGCCAGAAATTGGCTCTGTTTTTGTGCCTGGCAGCAAAAAGCAAAACTTGAACCATTTGCTGAACTTCATGTATCCATCTCGTGGTGGTCAAGACAGGAGGGGCAATGTCCCTGTGCCACGGCGGCAGAACCACCGTGTCTCATACAAACATGAGCATGACCTGTATTTGAGGGCATAGTGAGTGTTTTATATACACTTTTAGTAAAACATTCTAGGCATCCCTATTAAGTATGGGTATCACTTTACATGTGTCACAAATATCATAAAAAACATGCCAGTGGCAAAACTGCTATGTTATGTATAGAGGGTAAAATGGCTTAATTTAAATACTTTTGTCTCTCAGTTATTTGCATCATATCTTTTTATATTACGTCGTAGTTATGTAAGTCTTTTTAAACACAAGTAGTAAATAACTATCATTAATAACTATATAAACTTAACGAGGCATTCCAACTTAGTCCTCAGGGGTAGCAATGTATCTGTGGTTGACTTCAGGTGCTATTCTGGTCTTATCTGGGGTGGATCACAAATGTCCATGGGCGGCAGTTGCCACTTACCATCAGGTGGACTGCATGC
>DWRA01001220.1:0-18104 GCA_018250295.1 Spathilepia clonius
AGATAAACTTAACGAGGCATTCCAACTTAGTCCTCAGGGGTAGCAACGCATGTGTGGTCGACTTCAGTTGGAATTCTGGTCTTAACTGGGGTGAATCACAAATGTCCATGGACGACAGTTGCCACTTACCATCAGATGGACTGCATGCTCGTTTGCTACTCCATTATACAATATATACAAAAAAATCTAAACATATGGTTTTGAGTTTTGAACACAAACCATTTGTACCAAAGAGACGGAAATTCATAGTATTGCTTATTCTTTACCAATAAACAAAGATATTACTAATATAATATTATTAAATAATTGTTACCTGTCGGATTCACGACATTCGTTGTTTCCAAGTAGGGTGTCCCAGCTAGTAATATTTCGCCGAAGAGTACTTGAGATACGCCATTGCTATTTACTTGCTCGTTTCTTGTTATGCCTTCATAGTCTCCCGTTTCAATATCTGTATTTATTGGAGGCGATTTACCTCCATTTTGAGATTTATTCATAACAACGAAGAAGGTATCATTGTCACTTTCGCCATCAGTTTCAATTTTCTGTATATTTTCGGTTGTTTCGGTGTCCTTGATTATGAAGTTATCGGCTTCCTCTGATGACATAGAGATATCATCAAGAGGAGCAATCGTTTTTGTTGTTACTTCTTGAACAGGTGTAGGTTCAACTTGAGGAATAGGTATGTGTTTGGTTACAGTTTCAACAATCGTCGTCGGTTGTACTTGAGTATATATCTCAGTTACTACGTCGACAACGGTTGATGTTTGAGTGTTTGTCAAAACTAATGTCTCTGTAACTGCTCCCTCCGATTTGCTGACTAAGCTCGTTTCTGTATGTGTCACCGTTAACGTATGTGTTAAATTAACGTAACCAATGCTTGACACTGTTTTCGGTGGTTCCGAGAGCGTCTTTGTAAGAGTAACAACCGTAGTCTTAAATTCAGTTTTAGTTGGTTGGATTTCATCAGAAATCTTAACCTCGTTTCCGGAATGATGTACACCGTGAACAACTGGACTTGTTTTTTCTAGACTTATGGTTAAAGTAGATGTTACTGTCTTTTCAACAACAGATGGAATTTCGGGTTGTATTATTGTTGGTATATCAGTTTCTTTCAAAACTTCTGTAGGTTTGATAAATTCGTCATCAATCGGCGATTCAGAACTTTCAATTATGTTTGTTGGGTGTATAATTGGTGTTCTTGTTGGTATTGGTCTCACTATTTTCTTTATTGATGCTAATCTTGAAGACATATCAGGACGGGATATTGTTCTAGTAGGTTTGATTATCGGAGTAATCTTAGAAGGCAACTTGAATTTGATTGTACTTGGTTTCCTCTCTTCATTTCTTATCGGATAAGGCTTACGTGTTCTATTTTTATTACCTAGAGGAATTACCTTAACTCTATCAGTTGTTGTTTCTTCATGACTGGATTCATCTTGTATTGAATCGCTTATATTATGATCCACTGGTAATATTTCTGTACCTGATGTTTCAATCGGTTGTTCGATTAATTTTGGTTCGTCTTGTTGTAAAGGTTTCTTGGTAGTAGCATAATTAAAACGTTCAGTTGATACATTTACGTTACTGTAACTATTTTCTATAGAAGACTCAGGATATACAGTTTCAAACGTGTCTGGAGTCTCGGGTGATTCAGTAGGTCTTTGGAAGTAAACAGATGGAGGCGCAAAATTGAAGCTCGAAGAAAAGTCAAAGCCTGATGACGTAAGCCAACCGGAAGACACAGGAGTAGGGAAGACAACATTCGAAATTGAAGTTATTGTTGGCGCAGGAATTTCGTCAATAGGAATTACTATTTTGGACTGTATTTCCATAGGAGGTGGTAGCAGCTGCGACGATGGTTGATCGCGATTGAAGCCAGGGCGTTTTACTTTATTTATTATATCATAAGTTGGCCTGTACGTTGAAACTTCATCTTTTATGACAGGTTTCCTCACAGGACGTTGCGTAGTTATCCTGGGAGGAAGAGTTCTTGGAGGCATAGTTCTATATGGTGGTGGTGTACGAATTGGTAAAAGAGGCCTTGGAGTCTGTGGTGATCTTGGAGGAAGGCGTACAATCGAAGGTGTTCGCGGCGGTGGTGGACTCATTCCCATAATCATTTCATCATTAGTCGATGGTTTAAAGTTATAATCTAAAGTTGGCGGTGGAGGTGACAAGTCAATTATATCACTTGAAGTCTGATTCAACTCAGAGTTTCCTGTAATAGTGAATGTGGGAAGAGTAGACTTTTCCGGTATCTCGAGTATAAGCGGCTTTTTATCTTTAATGTGAACAGTTGATGTTATTATATTAGATTCGTTAGCAACATGAGTGTTATTAGAATAAACTGAAATAACGTTTCTGTGCGGTTTTTTATATTTATCTTCAAAATCGGATAGACGTGTTGGTAATTTTGGAACAGGCGGTGATTTGGACGTTACGGACGGTCTCATTTCTTCGCCTATATTCAAATCAAGATTTTCTTCATATGATCCATTTGTTGAGTTTTCCATCATTTGATTGATCTGCCAATGAGGTTGTTGCAATTGATGGTCTAGTGGTAAAGTATTTACTGCAAATGGTCTCGGTTTCAAATAAGAATTATCTTCGTAAATCGGCTTAATCGAATTGGATTGGAAGCTAGATTTATTATAAGAACCAAATGGTTTTTCAGTTTGTGTTCCGGAATTGAAAGCATTTGTACTTAAGTTAATGTTATCTTTATTGGCATCTTTCGGTGGAGTAAATACTTCCGCATGTAGCACAGGCGCCTTAGTCGTTGTTTTACTAAAGGTTTCCCTGACACTTGACACACTGACAATAGGAACTTTCATCGATTCTGAACTAACTTCACCATCAATCTCACCTTCATTTTCAATTTCTTCACTGCCATCATAAATTTCTTCTGAATTCTCGTATACCGGTTTTATATTATTCGTTTCTGATATAGCTGGCTTAGCTGTTGTAGTTTCGTCACTATTATCTCTAATTGGTATATCATATGCAGGTTGTTCTACGTCAAAATTAATATAATTAGGCCGTACGGGTTGAACACTTGAAATCGTTTCACCTGTCTCCTTAGTTTTTGAAAATGGTTTTCCGATATTAAAGTTATTATTAATAACAGGCAAAGCAGTCTTTTCCCAAAATTCTGCTGGAGGTTTACCAGCATTATTTACTTTTTCTCCAAATGCTGGAACACTGTCCTTATTATAATCATACGTCAATGGAATTATTCGTCTAGTAGTCGAATCGACTTTAATGTTGTTTATATTTTTTAAATTGTTTTCATTCAGCACACTTGAATACCAACCATGTGAATTGGTCGGGATATTTGGTATAAGTTTTGCTGGTCTTCTTTGATCGCCTGATTTTATATCATTTACATATTCCGTTACAGGTTTAATATTCAAGTTATTTTTATTATCTACATGATCATTTATCATTGGGAAATTTGCATGACTATTTAAAGATGGTGGTATTAATGGTTTGGATGTAACTACGTTGTTTTGGTTATTATTTGAAGAATATAGTTTACTAGGAGTGTTTTTATTGTTAAATTCAATTTCTGACACGTTTCTCGTGCTAACCGTCTTATTCCATTCATTATTTTCAATTTTAATTGGACGCAAACCATGCTCATTATAAATAATTGATGGATTTCTTGAGCCTATTATATTATAACTTTCGTATTTTTCTGGATCATCTTCTACCTTAATAGCAAAGTTGGTTCCTATTGGAATGTTCGCATTTATTTCTCCATTTTGTGACGTTGTACCAATGGGCACTGCGACGCTGGAACCAATGACTTGGCCTGGATCACCATTGCTTGCTACATTGGTGGCAGTATTCAGTGTCACAGAATAAGTATTTTCTTTGTCTATATAATTGTTGATAGTCTTATTTCCAAAACTAGGGGACGAAACCACTGAGAATGAATTCTGGTATTGATTATGATTTTCTATAGGTCTATAGGTTTGAGTATGTATTGGTTTATTATTCGGAACTGTAAACAAGCTTGGTGTATGAGGCATTTGAACTGTGTAAGTAGTTGTTGGTTTACTGTTCGGCATTTGTGAAGCAAAATATATTTCAGAAGTAATCTTTGGTGGCATTTGTTCTTTATTTGTAACACTCGGTATAGGGTGCTGAACATTCAGGAATACTTTCATATCTTGAACAGGTTTTGTATGAATTATTGGCCGTTGGCTGTAAGGCTTATTTTTGTCATAATGACTTTCTTGTCCGAAATGCATTTTCGGTGGAGGGGGAGGTGGTACTGCCAGGTAGTTTTCATACTCTTTATCAATTTCTTTAACGTCCTTAGCTTTACCGTTCGAATTTATTTTCACGGGACTATTATTAGAGTATTTATCAAAATCACCTCTGTAAATATCAGGATTGTACAAAGTTATTTGTGGCCCCACTTGTACATGAGTTTCTTGGTTACTGGTAGGAGGTACTTTATTAAGATCTATTGGTCTCTTATTACTATTCCATTTCATTTTTAAATCATTTCTTATAGGTGTATCTTTAAGAGGTGGTGCTAAATTATGTTTGTAATTATTCGTAGAAGGCTGAATACTAGGTTTAGCTATAAAATTATTTTTATTGATTGGGGCTACGTTATGGACATTAGTCATTTGTGGTGCATCTATGCTAAAACTTCCAAAGTAGCCTGGTTCTGGGTAAGGCAGTGGATCATCCACGTAATCCCCAGTTTTATGGGGTTCTGATGATCCTGCAAATACAAGAGCCGTAGAGCTCCCGTGAGGTATTAATACATTTGCAACTCTAGAGGGCTGTATTTCTACCAAAAATGGTTTACTCACTGACTCCGACAATACGTATTCACCATCCGTCCTTAACCTTGTGTCAACTATTTCAGACGAACTAGGATTATTATCAGCAATTTCTTCGCTAGAATCTTCTACCCGAGGTGGCCGGAAGTCAACATGATGTTCAATTGGCAAATTATTGGGAGGTTTAGCTAAAGATGGTATGTAATCCAAAAATAATGGTCTACCATGATTTCCTATGTTAGCATTCTTCATCTTTTCGGTTTTCATCAAATTATCATTTGTCGAATGAATATTGGGGGGTACATGACTGGGATTTTTATTACTTGCTCCAGGATTCTGCTGTCCGAAAAACATTCCCGGTCTAGGCAAATTTCTCATAGGTTTCAGTTTCATTTTAGGTAAATCAGGAGGTCTTAAATCAAATGAATCATCGACTTTTATGTCTACTAAAGACTGAAAATTGCGAGGAGGTTTTTCTTTTACAACGTATTGCTCATCGTTTGCCATAAAACTGTCAATCGGAGGAGGATTTACCGGATTTTGCAACTTGATACCACTTGCTGCTAATGTGAGGGGTCCTCCTACAGCTGGTTTACCGACTATTACGTCAGAATTAGCAGTTATAATTTCTCCAGGACTAATAGGGATTCCACCATTTACAAGTGGACTTTCATGGACTATTTTGGGCAGTACAATATGTGCTTTAGGTTGCTTATATTCTGCAGCCCATGCAATATTTTGATGCAAAGTAGCATTTGTAAAACTTACTTGAGATTCAGATGTTTCTAACTCATCAACAGGTATGTAAATCGGAAAGTTATTCTGCTTTGATTCCATGTCACTATCTACTCTTTTATTCATATTGTAAGGTGTCAGCTCAAGTTCTGACTTTGGTGTCGTAGTAGTTGTTTTTTCTATATCTTGCCTTTTAATAAAACCACCTGTCATCTTTTCTATTACTGGTGCCAATTGTGATAATCCTTTAATTCCCAAGGATCCGAGTTTTAATAATTCGGCTACAACAAACTTATTTTTATTGGGCTTTTGTACTTTTTCAGGCTTGTTTCTGTCTGGTACCTTATTGTTGACTACTTTATTATTCTTCGGAGGCGAAGGAGCTTGTTCATTAGTCAATAATTCGCTTTCTTCTACAGAATTGACATCTTTTTCATCTGAGTAATCATTAATTACCTCGGTATATTTCTCAACTACTTTATCTATGGGAGCAACTTGTGAAATGTTTTCATAATCATAAGGATGGTACTGTGTTTTCATATTAAGGGACTCTTTGCTGGTCGGCTTAACATCAATTTTAGATGAGCCATATTTCGTAGTTTTCATATTATACTTATCAGTAATCGCCATTGATGGGTCCTTAAAATTTGTATATTGGGTTTTTAGGCCCTCTGTTTTACTATGGCTACAAGAACATGATGACGTTGTACACGGCGCATGGCTTACTTCAGATGGCTGTATGATATCAAAAATATCGTCTTCGTGACTGTCAATCCTTTTGTCAATTTTTGGAACACTACTAGCAAATATGTTGCTATGTGCAGAGGGTTGAATGGTTTTAACTTCCATAAATTTTGTCTGAAAAATAATATATTTTTAATCGTGTATATTTAACGTTAATAATAATTCTACAAGTTGTTTAATGGGTAAATAAGGACAATAAATAAAATATTATTATTTTTGATAACCTAAACTTACTTATACTATACCTTGGACGGTAGGTAGTTAAGGAAAGAACATTTTAATGAGAAAGCGAAACCAACACAGTGTGAATTATTTACAGTGGTATGAGACTTGTAGGGTATATGTAGGTATGGCAATATTTAGGGCTGGTTTTTTACTATCCATCCTTAGGAACCCAGGGTTTTGGTTGAATAGGGGTTCCGTAAATGACAAGATCTTACTTTCGTCGGTTTCAAATCTGGCATAACATCGGTAGCGTAAAGATTCGTCAACGATTCTGTTGTGACTACAGACACTATTGTTTCAAATGTTGAAATAGCACTCCGCTTATTCTGGACTACTGTTGTCAAATATGTGAATGTGGTCATGCATGTCTTGATGATGTAATTGTGTCTCATTAGTTGTTGTAATGGAAACATGGCGCTCATATGTTGATTATTAATAACAGTTGCGACAGCAGATGATAGCAGTGATTGTTTAGGCGGTGACGGCGAACTCACGTGATAGTGCGACGGTTTCAATGAAGTAATGTGCATTAG
Source organism: Spathilepia clonius (assembly GCA_018250295.1). NCBI lineage: Eukaryota > Metazoa > Arthropoda > Insecta > Lepidoptera > Hesperiidae > Spathilepia > Spathilepia clonius. Next base: position 7,043 of record DWRA01001220.1, read on the forward strand.
CTTAAGTTTTCGCTGAGAAAATAAAAGCAAAGATATGAATGAAACTATAGATCTAAAAAGTGCGCGTATCAACATAGATATTTTACATTATATTTAAATATTTAAAGAAGACACAGAGAATGACTGCAGATGAAAAATGTGTGAAATTGTTGCCAATTTGATTGTGATAATTTACTTGGTTTAAAGATTACCTGTTCTTGTTTTCCGTCAGCACTTTTGTCTTTTACCAAAACCTCCACCCCATTAGACATTATTCTTGTAGCTAGATTTTTCAGCTTCCTCTCATCTTCTTCTGAAGTTGCTCTATCGTCCACATCTCTTCCAGGTCTCCAAGGTGTATTATCATATACAATTCCATTTGTGTTAAAGGCTGGAAATTTATGACAAATATTTTAATATCCTGAAAATCATTTTTATTATTTTTGTATGTGCAATAAATGTTATATGAAAATCTTATCAATCATTTGAATTAAAACCAAAAAAAATAGGTTCTAATAAATTTAAAATGGTAATTTAGTACTGCTATTTTATTTTTGTCTCGATTAAACAACTCTCAAAACCACATAAATTAAAATAATTAATAATATTAAAAATTCATAAATTTTGTAAAGATATAAAGATCTTAATAGTTGTTTTTTAAAATGTAAATTGACTTACCTCCGCCATCAAATACGTCATCATTGACCAGAATATCAATTTCTACATGTAATTAAAAGAATATGTGCAATAAGTTAGTAAGTTCATATCAATACAGTTAGCATAAGACAGATGAAAACTAATTTAACTAACAAAGTTAACATCTATCTTAAGCGTAAACAAAGTTTTAACTACTTGTTAAATCTAATCTAATATTTACAGAAGCAGACATATATTTTTCATTTCTATAAGTTATGATATAATATGAACGCTAGGTAACTTAAGAGATTAAATAATTTTACTCATTTTACTCATTTTTATACATTTACCATAACATACATTAACATTACAGGACGTAAACGATTTATTTATTGTACTTCCCATAATATAAAAATCATTATTTGGGAGAATATAATAAACTCCCAAATAAATATGCGTTTACTTCTGCAGAATTTCTACATTGTATTTACAGTCAACTAATTTATTATGTGCACGTACTTTTGTTTAAACAACAAGTGCTACAAACAGATGCTTTTAATTATATTTATGTTAACTTTTCTTAACCACAACTAAACATTAGAATATTTATTTCTTCTTTATGATTACGTCTATAAATAGGTTTTCTTATCTTATGTTTTAAAGGTCTTAATTTACTCAAATAGTATTACATTTTACTTTTATATCAAAATTTTATGTCCCTTTAAGAAAATTTTGGGTGTATGTTTTTTCAAAATTAATAAACGAACTACTTTCAGGCTACAAATATAATTAAAATCGTAATTTGTAGTTAGTTTATTCTGCCAAGATGTTAAAGGGCGATTTGACTTTTCATTATTTTATACTTAACTTTGAAATCAAAAACATCTGTTATCAGTTCTCTATTTCTACAAGTAAGAATTTCTCAAACTCACCTCCAGAGGCAGTTGGAAGACGCGGGAAGTGGGGTTGGAACCATCCATTGGTTGGTCCTTGGGATTCTTGAAACCGTCCAAGTCATATCGTGTCTTTAGGACACTCAGTCGTTGCGTAGTCGTCAGTAAGAGTCGGAGTCTCTTTCAGTTGATTTTGCATGATGATGACAAATAAATCAATTAGTGTTAGGGTTGTCTCTTTGATCATTAAAAGTATTGTAAAAGTTTTATCAGTCAAATATTATCTTATGATATATTAAAAAAAGAAAGAAACGAATAGTGTAATGTTGCATGAAAATAGTGGTTTAACAACGGAATTGTTTTTTAACACAATGTGTACCTAACCTTTTTTAATAATAGATAACATAATGATATAAATAAAACAATCGTTTCATTGTTATATTTTTATTATTTAACAGTTTAAGTCGTAATCCGCAATTTACAGTTGTAAGCAAGAGAAATACGAGTATTACACAAGATAACTACATTAAAATCATAATCTATAATTTCACAAGTTATTCTTAGGCAGTGAATAGACAATTAAAGTTACCTACGAAATAAAAATTCCGTTAATATACAAGTCTGGTAACACAAGAAACACATTTTTGGTGATCTTACAAAGTATTAACAATATCGAGTCGAGTATAAAAGAGTATTTCATTCTTATTGCTAGAGTCGCTAAAACTATAAGGCACTATTCGTATTTAACTTACTATGATACAATGTAAATAAATAACTAATTCATTACTTTACTTTATACACCTAAAGAGTTGTTCGGGTTTCATGAGACATCATTGACTGCGCTTTGTTTATTATTTCTGATTGCTGACGGCCTTTCCAATTTTACGATGTACGCTGGTGATGCATCATAACTTATATGGTCCCTTAAACTACCTACTATACTCTCTAAGCTTTGTGTCTCGATCTGAGAATCACCTTGAGAGCTTTCTAAGCTTTTATTTGTGTCGAAAGTAACTGCATTTTCTAGAATGTTATCGGCTTGAGAACCAATAAGTTCGTCAACAGTCGGTAGCAATGACGGTAATATTTTCACGTCTTCATAATATATGGCTTCGCGTTTCCTCACACTTTGCGTGTCATCCGTTACAACGGTAGACAAGACTGTACTGAATTCTCCAGGATGTCTACCTGATACATAGATAGTAACTACACTAGTATGTTTAGGTGGAGCCGGTTTATGCGGCTTTGGCCTATTCCTACCGCGTGTAGGTGGTGGGGGTGGCGGAGGGGAATCTTCCTCGCTATCAGCAACATCATCAAAGTCTTCATTACTATTTAAATCCGATAATATGTTAGGTTTAGGGCTATTACTGTAAATGTCATTGTTTAAATTATTATTTGGCACTAAATTATTAGCCAGAAGGTCGGATTGAGCGAGTCCTAGTAATGGATTAGCTGTTTGTAGGGATAATTGTTGTTGCTGTTGTTGTTGTTGCTGAAGGAGTAAAGGAAGGAGTAATGAGTTAAACTGAGGCTGAGGTGCGAGAACTGTTGGCGTAGTAACAACTGTATCTGTAATATATTCAGTAGCCGTTATGACGCTTGTTGTAGGATCCACTATAGTGGTCAATATAGCTTTACCTCTAAATGTAATAGGCAAAACTGTCTCCCTAGCATCGGTGACAGTGGTGACGTAAGAAGTAGTTCTAGTTTTGTACTCAGTTACAGGTGTTTGTACTACTGGTTGCTGCGGTAATAATCCCTGACCCTGTAATGCTAATAGGGGATTTATCGCAGGTTGTTGATTTCCAAGCAGAAGTTGAGAAAGCAACAAGTTAGCTAGTGGAACATTTGCGTTCAGTTCAGGTGCTAAAGTTTGAACTACAGGCTCTACATTATATACGGTACTCGGAAGTACATGAGAATATGAAGTCTTACGCCCTCTTATTGTGGTTGGTGTAAATATAACTGTAGTAGTCGGAGTTTCGTGCAAAACAAATTTCGTGACTTTAGTTACACCGTTCTCGCCTAATTCCGATGATTCTGAAGCAAGTACCAGCTGTTGACTTCCAAGAGGCCCAACAGTCGTTGATACTTGATTCAATAGTAACGTTTCAATGCTAGGCTTCGCGGTTAACACATTCTTATATTCAGTAATCTTGCCATTGACAACTGGGATTGTAACTTCTATTGGTAGTTGGTGGGTGACAGTGATTTTTCCGTCATTCAAAATGTTGTTGAAATTATTAAATCTTTCTCCACTCAGGTTTTCGAACGAATTCCTTTGTCTGCTGGATGCTCTGCTCGTAGTAGTTCGGGTTCGTGATCTCCCAGTAGACCGAGCCGAACTAGTTCTTGTTCTATCGGATTGTGAGTTTTTGTTTACAAGGCGAGGCGCTTTAGGTCTCGAAGAAATAGTGGTTGTTCGAGAGTTCGAGGTTCTAGCTTTGCTTCGTCTGTAGGCAGGAGCAGCTGTTGTTGTGGTTTTCGGACTGCTTGAACCGCGTACAATAAATGGTTGTCTTCCAGGTGACTTAGGAGCTACGTCAGTAGTGGTCCTAGTGTTACCACGTGTAGTGAATCGACCGCCTGGTCTCTTCTTTTGGGCAGGTGGCGCTGGAGGTTCCGTCTCTGGTTCTGGATCAGGACGACGTGTGCTCGCTGTCTTACTTCCAGGTCTCCGGAAGTTTGTGAATTTTCGATTTCCATAATCCACCTGACGCTTTGCTCGTCGTTTAAAAGCAAAAGGCCTAATTTGTACTATATTTTTCTTGGGCGCAGGTGTGGCTGGAGTAGGTACTTGCTGTTCTCTTCTGTCCGAAGAATCATAATCATTGTCTTCTTCAAATTCTTCTTCTTCGTCTAATAATTCTTCGTTTTCATCTTTGGGGTCGTTTTCGTTAAGTTCTTGCTCAGGTTCTGGTTCAGGTTGTCTGAATAAATTCCTTCTGGGGAATAATGCATTGGGTCTTTGTCTCTTCAAAGATAACAATGGGTTAGGAGTTGTACGTGTTGTGGTTCTGCGGGTCGTTGTTGTTAAACGGCCACGAGTTGCTACATTTCTTCTATTAGAAGGCGTTGTTGATCTGGGTGTGATAGCTGTACCTGGCTGTCTAGCGACTGGTGGCCTTCTGAATCTAAATAATGGATTATTAGTCGTTTTGGAAGGAAATTCTGTAGCATCTTCTAAAGGTTCCGTTGCATTCTCGTCTTGTAGCGTTGCTGATGTTTCAAACTCATTTTGTTCCGCAGGAGGATATGATATAGATGCAGACTGTCTACCACCTCTTAGTCTAGATGAAGCCGTGGGCCTTATTCTTGGAACTGCTGATCTGCTTGCATAATCTAAGTTGTTATTTCGTATTGAGCTTGACCTGAATCCGCTTCTTCTAGATGTCGGTTGTATACTACCTCTTACAAAGCCACCGCCAGGCCTGGAGGCTGATGGGATATTTCCAGATGGAACTACTGATCCACTACCACGACCAGAGAATCTACGACCAGCACTGGAAGGTCCAGGTGCAGCCACTTGTTTTCTACCACCTCCAAATCCACCAGATGGTCTAACCGACTTCAATGTTGGTGTAGCTGTTATAGTGGGTGTGAAATCTGGACGGGTTATTGTTGTTGCGCTGCTCAATAGAGGGACACGCTTTGGACTAAATGTAGGTCTATTTCGGGACGCAAATGGTATTATGACAGGAGTAAATGAAGGCTTTTTAGTAGTAAAAGTGAGGCGACCGGGCTTTTTAGGGCTTGATTCGTCATCTTCTTCTTCTTCTTCAAATTTAGATTCAGTTGTGACTTCAGGTTCTGCTACAGAACTTTCTATTACTTCTGGTGTAGGGCTTATGATAGAACCCTCTGTAGTTGTTGTGGTTGATGTACTGGTCGTAGTCGCAGAGGCATCATCATTTACCGTTTTGTTGTCATTAGTCACTACTGTCGAATCACCTGAAATAACTGCGACTTGAGAAAATAATATCTTTTTCTCAGGATCTGTAGGAGATTTACTACCTTCGTCAGGTTTCACTTCAGCAAATAAGTTGTCAATGTATGTTCCGACTAATACTGTAGACCCAATAACAGAAACGTCAGGAACCTTTGTTGGTGTGATCGCTTCTTTAATCACAGATGGTTCGATATAAGGTTTGTCACCATTGTCTTGAATCAAATTTTTATCAACTGCTCCTAGTGGAACTTTTCTTCCTAATTGATTATCTTCGACCACTTTTGTGTTATCAACAATATTAGTAACAGTTTCTAAGCTACTTCTAATTTGTGATGTATTTCCTGCGTAGAATGTTGTAAAGTAAGTGTAAGTTGTATAAAATGTTGCTTTTCCGTCATCTTGCTCTAAACTATCGTCAATTAGAGATGGTTTTAATTGAACTTCAAGTTCCTTTGGAGGCAAAACACTTTCAATGTCTATGGGTGTCGTATCTATAGGACTTACTGTAGGTACAGCAAGAACTGAGGGAGTTACAACATTTGAAACAATTTCTTCACGACTAGTAATTGTTGTGGACTTATCTTTGTATAAAGTAGTCCAATAGGTGAATGTTGTGTAATATGTAATTGGCAAGTTATTTTCTTCTTCGGGTTCCGTTTTAGGGGTAATTGTCTCGGTTACAACATTTGTTATAGTTTCTAGCCTACTTTTAACTTTACTAGAATCTTTTCCGATGTACATCGTAGTGAAATAGGTAAACGTAGTGTAACTAGTTTGCAATAAAAGCGTAGGAGACGGTAGTATCTCATCAATATTGCTTTCGGAGCTAATTTGATCATCTAACACATTGTTGTTATCTATATATTTAGTCTCACCTTTCGATGAAGAAGATTTTACATCAGTAACGTATGAATTTTCGGACAAGGGATTTGACTCTACACTAAACAACATGTCTACTTCAAGTGGCGCTGGATTTGTAGGATCTATTTTGTCTGTATTAGATTGGTCTTTATTTACTTCAGATACTGTACTTTCAACTGAAGAGTTTTCTTCGGTTTTTTCAGCTTGTTCACGCTTCATTTGCTTACAATTTCTAAAATCAAATTGAGCTCTAGTATTTTCAACGAGCAACGGGTTAGTTTTTGTTGGGATAAGCTCATCTGGGCCTACGTAGTTCGTGTATACTTCACTCCTACTGCATACATTAGCATCTGATCCGACGTATATAGTTGTAAAGAATGTGTAAGTAGTGAAGTATGTTTTAACGGCATCCGGTTTTATGCTAGCAATTATGTCATCACCTAATGAGGGTGTTGGAGTTTGCGAATTGTAGTTATCATTTATTTCAACCGATTCAATAACGTCTTTATTCTTTACCAAATCAATTATACTATTAATAGCGAAAGATTCTGTGGGTCGGCCTACCCCAACACTCGTGGGAGCAATTTCATCCTCATTAAATGCTCCAAGTAAAGATGGATCAAGATTGGATAAGTCTACTGTTGAAGTAATAATGTTAGTAACAACGGATTTGTGGCTAGCCACACTAGATGTTTGTTCACCGAAGAACGTTGTGAAGTATGTGTAAGTGGTGTAAAGAGTTTTGTAAATAAGATCAATTTCATTTTCATGAGTGTTTTCATCATCTTCTTCCTGTGAGCCAATTGATTCTGTGGGTGGATGTTCCGTACTGACTGTTACTTCTACATGGCTATGACTTGTTGATACACTTTCTGTCGTTGCTGTTATGGGCACTTCATCTTCAACTACTTCTTTGGTATCCGACTGTGTAGTAGGGACACTTTCTTGGATAGGAGACAATATTTCTCCAGCTCTATTTCCAAGTGACGGTGTAGTTTTAGCAGGGCTTTCAGTAATTGGTTCAGGTGGAGGAGAAACAGGTTCTTTTTCAGAAGTAATCTCTGGAGCTTGTATAACTTGACTCTCTGTTTCTGTAGTTACAACTGTTACAACTGATGTAGGTTGGATATCAATATTATTTGTTTTACACGCTATGTTAGTAAGGTAACCAACATTGCTTTCAATAACTACATCTGATTTGATAGAAGTAGATGTTTCAGTGTTCTCTAATGACAAGAAATAGGTAGTCAAATACGTCAAAGTTTTATATTCAGTCGTCATTGTAGATTGCGTTTCGAGTCCATTTGTACATATTACTTCTTCATTCCTTTCCAACTTACCTTCAGTAGTAGTTTCAATATCTTCAAAAGATTCTTCACTATGGCCACTTTCAGTGGTTGTTAATATTTCAGGTTCATCTCCTTGAGGTGCTTCTTCTTCTTCCTCGTCTTCCTCTTCTTCCATCTTTTCCGTTACTTCTGCACCTGTATTTTCAGTCTCTTCTTCAGAGTTCGTGAAAATTTCACCAGCATTACTTTCTGTCACGGCTGATTCAGAAGACGTCTCAATAAGTGTAGAAGATGGAGTAAGGGTTGTTAATGGTTCGGTTACTTCCGAATTATATTCTTTAATGGGTAAAACTTCAAAATCCTCCGTAGTACGAGTACTTTCAGTAGTAGTAAATGCGGGCTCTGATGGTTGAATAACATCAATGTTAAAATCAAATCCGTTGCTGTACTGAACACTAACAGTTTCAGGAACTCTATCGTCAACGCTATAAACGGCTTTATTCAAATCTTCTTCACCACTTTCTGAGCTTTTATCAGTAACGACTTCTATTTCTTCAATAGAAGATATTTTTGTAGCTAATTTAGCTTCATGAGCTTTGTAAGTAGAAGTAGCGACTGGTATTTCAGCGGAGAGGAATGTTACTTTACTAGCTAATTTGTCAACAGGTTTAGCAGATGGAAAAACGTTAACTTCGTCTGGATTTTGGGGACGGACAGTATCAGTATTGGGAGTGAATATAATAACAGTGTCACCGACGACTGTTGTAAAGTCTGCAAAACCGGCATATGTAAAAGTTTTCTTAGGCCTCGGCTCACTTTTTTGCCCAAACAACTTTTTAGGGATTTTAGTTTGTTGAGACGTTTGTTGAGGAGAACGATGTGATTCAACATTATCAATATAATAAAATATTGGTGAAAACTCGTTCTTAATAGTAAATGTAGGTAAATCGTAATTCGGCTTTACCTTTACAACATTTGAGTCGTTAAAATTATCTACTACTGCAGGCGACTCCATTTTTACAGGTTCAGGAAGTGGTTCATAAGCTTTACTTTGTCGATGCAGAGTATTAACATTATTAATATCTAAAACAGAAGGTTGAACTACAAATTTATTTTCTGCTTCTATAGCAGGACCGTCCAAATAGTTATAAACTTCAAATTTTGGAATTTCATTATATGCTTGAACTCTTCGAGCCGTAGGTTCTTCAACAATTTGATTGTCGATTTGAGTATCAGGTGCATTCCAATATTTGAAGTTTTCCTGAGCAGGTTTACTTGCGTATATTATTTCCATTTTGCTGCTTGGCGCAATATAATCTGTGTTTTTGAGAACAAATTTGTCCGGGTCAATGACACCTAAGTCTTGTTTGACGTTCCATTGACCATCAAAAGCTGAATGCACGCGTGTTGGATTGACTATGAAGGCATCGTCAACGTTTGATGGCTTGTTGTAGAGAACAAGGGAAGATTTTGTGAGGAGTTGAGCATAAATTCGGCCATTGTCCAAGGTGGTTCCCAAAATTTGCGTCGCAAATTCTGTCGTCACTCCATCTTGAATGAACGTTCGTGCAGTCGACGTCAAGAGGCCGATAAGAGGTTTGACACTATGGTACCTTCCCACCTTCGTGTTAAAGTCGTTTCGTTTCTGGTCGTTGATAAGCAGAACTGTCAGGTCTGAGTCATCAAAGTCACATCAAGTCATGGAGGGGATACGTGGAGGTGCGGTATATTTTACAAAATCCGGTTGAGTTTGGATGTTGACCACGACCCGGGGATTAGATTTGAAAGAGAAAGAAAAAACATACAATTAATAATGCAATACAAATAATAAAATACATATAAATAAATTATAAAGAAACAACAAATTTTTGCAGGCCAGTTAGCACTATTTGTACAACTTTCTTAGGTAAGTTGATGATTTCTTGTAATCATAAAACAAATAATCTAAAATAATGTTGACGATATCACATTTTTTTATTTCCATCTATTTGCATGTCTATTAGTCATGTGTAGTATAATCTTGTAATATAATTAACAGATTTCAGTCGGAACTCTCAGTTAAAGATACCGAGAGATATAAGTGTTTTTTCTAACTAACATATTGTAGTATTTATCATGAAAATTTCCGGGGTTTATAAAAAAATGGAAAATTTGAAACGTCGAATATAATGTAACAAAAAAGCATCAACTTACACCGATTCGAATATACAACTGGTAAATTATTCAAGAGAAAAGTTGTTAAAAGGTTTTAAGAAAGTTATTGTAAATGTAAGAGAAAACATTCACGATAGTATTGCTAAATACGTTAAGAAAACGAATAAGAAATTACGAAATAGGATGGGAGAAGAATTTATTTCTATTAGAACGAAATACGCAGGCATAGCAATAATATACAGAAGATTTTCAAGCTTAGAGTGATATTTGTACTGACCTCTGTTTTCAGGGACTCCTTCTCTCTTTATTCTTGATGCTTCTACTGGTTCGAATTCATTAAATTCTGGAACAATTGGAAATACACAATTAATAAAAATATTGAACATATTACACTAAAATACAGGTTTCTAAATTTATATTGCTTTTCTCGTTCCACACCGTTTCTTTCTTCGTTATTTTTTGCTATTGCCCTTCATACTTACAAATATCAGAATAAATATTCTCTGGCCTAGAGAGCGTCATAAAAATGCTCTAAATTGTGAGACGAATCAACTGTTTCATAATTCGTTACGTTAACCCAGATGTCTCGTGGAAAGTAGAGTAGCAAGGTCGGGCTAAGGCTCAGCTTGAGATATCAAACAATTAATAACCGGGCAATGAACCTGCTTTGACAACACAATTTGTGAATTTTACAAATATTTTCCGTAGGATTAAGAAAGCATGACACGATGTCGCGATACTGTGGTAGTAGAAATAATATGGTTCAGCCAGTGTACTACAGCCACACATATGTCTAGAGTGACGAAGTGCCTGTGTTTAAGTGGAGAGTGTGGAAGCCGGTAGATTTACATATGAAGCGACCAGCTCAGTAGTCAAGAGTGGCAGCGCACAATATAGCTCCATCAAATGTTACATTTAGGTTAAAACAGCTCAGAATTGACTACAGTGTGCTCCTTGGTATGACTTGGCTTTCCAGTACCAAATAAAAAATATTTCAGAATGTCTTGAACTATACAGGAAATTGTTATGTTAAAAATAAAGGGACACTCACAGCCCCACACTAGGATTCCCAGTGTCGTGGGTGCCATGGACACACACAAAGACGCATACACAAACACCCAGACCCAGATCTGAAATCTAAATTCATCATTCAAATATCTGTCTGACTGGGGATCGAACCCGAAACCCACTACGTGTCAGACTGGTATGGTGACCGCTCCGCCACGCTGGTCGACATAATAGCGTATCTGGAACCAAATGGAAACCAGTGTTGCTGAAACTCATATCACTGTAGCTCT
>DWRA01001221.1:0-18090 GCA_018250295.1 Spathilepia clonius
GTTAGTTGTAAGTTTTGTAATAAATAAATAAATAAAAAAATCAAAATAGATTTGTATAAAAACATTTATACACTAAATGAAATATAGGTAAGTATTCTAAAGGAAATAAAGGTAATTGATTATATACCTATTACAAATAAGGTTTGATCAATATTGCTATACTATAATCTCACGCCTGCTCCTCTGGATGCATATATCAAAATTATAAGACAGGCACACGACCAGAACATAAATATGCATTTACACGCATAATTTGAAGTCGACGTGTCGACATTAAACATGGAATATGCATCGCTGAATTCAAGTCTCACCGCAAATTTATACTTGGAAATTATGTGATTGGAAATAATGGTACGGAAGAAATATATTCAATAAATTCCACGGAGTGGAAAGATGGAATAGATATATTTGATGGAACAGAAGACTTGGTACGTGTAACGGTGTTTAACAGTGTTATGTAACAAATTAACTACTTCAAAATAATAAATAATTACCTACCTACCTACATACATCACACATAAAACCGTGCACATAAAGACGAATATTTATAAGACATTCCGACATAGAATAAAAAATATTGATTAACTTGCATTTTATTATCATAAAATTTAAAGTAATAGAGGGCATCCACAATGAAACTTTCTGGAACCACAAAATAATTCTTATACCCTAATATACAGTAACAGTAAATACGGAAGAACACCTTAAAATTTGCCTTTTACCGAAATAGGTTTTGTTTTTCAAAATTTAAAGCTTGTTAACAATAATAGTAGCATTTTAGATGCATGACGAACATAAAGTTGCTCACAATGATCTAAAACCAAAAAGAACAATAATCGTACAATGAACAGTTTAGGCCCAAAAAGAACTCCCGCAAGGACACCCGCATCATAATGCTTTTTACCACAAAACTAAATACTGTAACTAAGCAGAAGCTACCCTTTTGTATGGCATAGTGTGCAACAATAGTCACTGAATTTATTTTCCTTTAATACAATATACAGTATCAACCATATCCCGAAAAAGCAGAAAACAATCAGTCGAAAGCCCCCCACTGATCACAATTTGTAATGACAAGTAAAGGTGTAGCTGGCTTTAAAACTGTACTCATAACACTTTGCAAAATTTATAAAATATTCGACTTTAGGTCTTATTTCATACACAAGAAGTGTGGTCATTTACGTTGGAAGTCGCAAAAACATTTTGTTTTCGAACCAATTCAAAGTTGCGCTTTTTAAAACCGCCATATCTGATTATGTTAAGTCGATGTCTCACTCTTTAAGTTCAATTTCGCGTAACTAGCTGCACAAAATAAGTTGGTTTAGTAAAGTTTTATGTATTTATTTTTATTTTTTCATCCGTGAAGGATCATTACCGTGCATTGTTGGATAATTTCACGCATTTGGTGACACTACGGGCGTTTTGGGAGAGAATTTAGCGGGAATTCAGCTTGTAAATGCTCTGAACGAATAAGGGCACACCATTGTTGTTTGCAGTTTTAGTGTTTTAATTCTTTTCATTGTTAAACAACATAATGGTGTTCTGTATGGGTTGTGCGGTTGGACAGCAGTAGTAAAACTTTGTTATTTGTTGACATTTTGAGATATCAAATATAATAGGTGATCAAAGAAATTTATGTTTTCTATTCTTCTGTTGGCATAATCAGATACATTACTCTTGTGGTATACTTTTGCAATTATTAAATATCTCGAAGAAATATAAAAAATATTTTTCAGGTACCTATACGCTTTCTACATTCCTTGCTTCACACTAAGAATCGTGGGTGCTATGGATACATACGAAAAGGAATAAACAAACCTAGACCCATAACATAAATCAAGATTTATCAGTTAGATGTCTGTCTTGTTGAGGATCGAAACAGGAACATATTGCGTGTCAGACCAGCATAGCAGCCGCCCCGCTACGCAGGTCAAGTTGGATCATATAAAAATATATTATTAGTCCGAAGTCTGAATAGGTTAAGCAGAAACTATTTGCTTCAAACCATCGTAATCCGCGAGAACTATGGGGTCGGCAGTTGTGCGCCCCCAATATTAAATCTGCAACTATCACTTACACCATAGATTTCAATGTTACAGAAGTGGAATGACTGAGCTTATATAAATCTATATCATTTTACTTTGTTTTAGTTATGCAGTAATATTGTTGTAAACAAATGTTACTGTTCTTTTATTCCTATTAAAATTTAAAGACATCGATATTACCAAACTGTGCTTTGTAGTCCACACAATTATAACACTTCATCTTGTTTGCCGAATTTCCGTCCAACCGATTTACTGCAAATAAAATTTAATTTTTAATGAAATTAGTATTTTCCATTGTAAATTTATTTACCTATGTTGGTAGATATATCTTTACCACAGGTATACAGTATTCAACGCCAAAACGCACATTTTACACAAGATTGTGTTTCTACATACAATTTGTTGATTGCCCTGAATACGACCACCACTTTTTAGCTAAAGCCAAAGTAGTCGTAAAGCAATAGTTGAAATGCGTTTGACATTTCTATCAGATATTTGGTCTCTGTATAATAGATGCGTGCGCGCAGTTCACGGCGTGCGCGCTGACCAATGGACGTTGTGCAATATGAACTACTCGCTAATCTCTTTTGTGTTTGAAATTGTTTTGTACAAAATTAATATCGGACGAACATTTATTGCTTCATGAGTAAACCGAAAGTTTAAGCAGCTGTTTTTAAATGTATGTGTACATATAGGTTTATTGAACTCATCAAAAATGAAAGCAGTTTCATATAGCTCCACGATTTCTACAAATTTTAAGCCTAAAAGTAATATGTGAAGTCTTCTCTGTCTTAAAAACAAGAAAGAAACAGTTAAACATTAAAATAAACCATTTATAAATAAAGTTAATATGAACTTACATGATTGCAGTTATTTCTAAATCATAGAAAAGTTCTCAAGATTTTCATATTTTTTATTCATTCTATGTATATAAAAATAAATGAGGTAACATACTTCAACTAAACATTTAATTAATATTTCTCACACTAAAGCTACGAAACCACTCCACGATAAATATTGACAGGAGCTATAATGCTGTAACAAATCCAGTTGATCAAAAACATATGGCCTCCGAAGATTCAGAGGGTCCGGATGAAAAAATAAACAACAACCCGCCATACATTCAATGGATTAACACTTTAAAGAGGGCCGATGCATTCAAATAAAATAACCTTCATTCCCGTAAGGTAACAAGTAGAAATCTCGAGACGACAATGAAATTTAACAAGCACGAATAAAATATCGACTTTGAGGCGACATTATCCCTGACCAGCTTAAGTGGACCCATCCGTCCTCTTTCAACGCCCTTACATCGTCGTCGTTAAGGAATATTTTTCAACTAAATCGGGAGTTACAGATTTTGGTATAAAATGGTGCTGTCGTCTTGTGCTATTTACATCTATCCAAAGCGAGGTTTTTCGTATAATGGAGAAAGACCGATTTGAATTGAAAATATGGGACGCCTCTTGGGAAAAACTGTTGTGAGAACAGGTGACAAAGATATAGTTCTGGGTGACCTCCATTTTTTCTGCCCTATGAGTCACCTTGATAAGTAATGTTGTTGTTACTTTATGTATTTATTTATTTATTTTGAGGTCGCCAACATTCTACACACCATTACAATAAGTACATACGATGAAGCATCAGATCGTTTGTATTGTTATCGGCTAACTTAGATTTAGGTGATGATAGAACCCTTTATGGTTCCACTATGGAGGCATTCTGAATTTAAAGGTGATAGAACCCATAGTGGTTCGACTTCGGCGGCGGCACCGTCCCACCTATTTCTGCCTAATAACAGCAGTGTTAAGCACTGCTGTCTTCTGGTTAGAAGGGCGTCATAAGAGAGACAACTTCTCCAAGACATTCCAACTTAGTCCTCAGGGATAGCAACGGATCTGTGGCCGACCTCAGGTAGGATTCTAGTCAGTCAGTCAGTCAGGGGTGGATTGTTAATGTCCATGGGCAGCAGTTGCCACTTACCTTCAGATGGACTGCATGCTCGTTTGCTACTCAATCAAATAAAAAAAATCTTCGCCACTTATTTCCGTATTATGACAACCGTGTTAAGTGCTGCTGTGTTTTGATGGGAAGAGTTTGGTAAGGGAGACATATTTATCCGAGACGTTGCAACTTAATCCTCAGTGTTAGCAAAGCTTCTGTGACTAACCTCAGATGGTACTTCAATCTTACTTAGACTTCATTACATGGGCTTGATCCATGGACAGGAGTAACCACTTACCATCAGGTAGGATAACTTTCTAGTTTGCTACTTCTAAATTATAAAAATAGAACTTCCAATTTAACGTCATTCTATCATATTATCCAAAAGATATTGCATGATGTAGAAAACGTGCTGTCGCACAAGAAGTATATAGTACGAAGAAGTTACTAGATTTATTCTTCACGGAGTGCTTACTTTTATAACTGAGTATATTACTACACACTTGAGTATAAAAAATAGGGCAAAACCTAATCAAACCTTTCTATTGTCACATTATAAATTGTACTTTTACAATACTCTCCCAATATCTGCATAAAATATTCCTAACAAAACCGCCCTGACCTTTTTCCCAATAGACATTTACGTTAGAAACTTGGCGAGGTTTCTCCTTACTGGCATTGTATTTGACGCTTAATAGTTACTGATATCTGGAAAAATAAATCCGTGAAAAATATTCTCTATCATTCTCTTTGATGCAGTAGTCAGAAGATCAAGAGGAAGGACCTCGGAAACATGTAAAAGTACTCAATCTATCCAAAAAATACAAGTGAGTCAAGTCACTTTTACCTTTCCTAAACATGCCTGTAAAATTTATGTAATTAAATAAATCAATACGAAAAAAGTTCAATATCTCTTTTCCGTACAACAGAAAATAGAATAGCAAGAAATTAAATATATTAATATTCATTTCGTTATTTCGATTTTAATATACCAATGTAATATAATAATATTATATTCATCTTAATGTTTAGTTGTTATGTTCAGGTCTACTCAGAGTGTTTAAAATCACTGAAACACAAGCGTGACGTCTTTTTAACGTTGCTGTACAATTTTGTTGTGTTGAATGCTATGTCTCTACCCAGAATGCAGATTTTCAAGTAGATTTTTGATAGAATCAACACGGGGCCTCCGTGGAGTGCTGTCGCTATTTCGATAATGTTTTCCCCTCTTATAAGAGACCGCATTTGAATACCAAGTAAAATTTAGTTTACCAGAGGTCCCGCTTTCAATTCGCTCTCGGAAAAGTTATAGATTGTTACTGTTGGAGTGAAGGGTTAGGTCTGATTCGATTCTTTGTGTACCAACTTTTATTTATTGACCTTGCGTTAGTTGCTTATGTGGGCTACGGGCCTTGTTGTTTTTGATTTATATTTCTAAATCAAAATGTTGTAAATGTCCGAAATGGAGCGTTTTACGTAATGGTGGTTATACGTTGCATTCCTAAAAAAATGGTTCTAGTCACAACTTGTTTAGTTTTTTACTACAATTACCAAATCGTAGAGCTTTCCCATTACAGTAAATCACTCGTAATTGTAACAAACAGGTTTCAAACAATTGTCTAAATGCTACCTCGACCTTAGAAGATGACAAAAGACACTTGACTCAAAAATCTTTATGTACCGCACGCGGAGCTTTTCAAAGTAACCAAAATATAAGAACCGCGAATTAAAAATAATCGTCACAGAACATAGGCCTAGATTAAATGGTTTTGAAAAAGTACTGTTCAATAAAAGTGATATATAAGACAGAAATTGTTATCACGTAGGCCGAGACGTCGTTACGAACAATAAAAGTAATTTTTACGACCAGCAACCCCTCAGTTAATAAATTAAAAAGTTAGATAGGGTTTAAACAATGGTACTTCACCCTTTCACGTGGATCTTAGTTTTGTCACCCCTAGGAGTCTAAGGGCTACCGGCGGATAGTCAAGATAGTTAGCGGTTGAGATATAAATTTAAACAAGTTTATTTCGATTTTTTTTATATTGAGTACAATATTTTTCTTAAAAGAAGAAAAACATATTTTTGTCATATAGATGATTCATACAATTAATCATTTTTGAGTATTAAAAAGTGGAAAAGTTATATTTGAATACAAAATTCTAAGAAAAAATATTAATCCAGTTATATTCTAGATTTGACGCTTTATCTTTATTTTATATACCTATTAGTTTGGTAAGGAACAAAACATTTCATTTTCAATTACTTAGGATATAGTTTTAAGTCTTCTTGTTTGGTCTTGGGATTTCCTTAGTCATTTATAAAAAAAAATGGAAAAGGCTAGAGAAAGTTAGCGCAGACGAATTTCCTCAAATTACCAAAAAAATATAAAATGAAAAAAAAGTAGCTAAATACCGCTCCCATAAATAACTAACAAAGTATCTCGTTAGATTTAACCCTACCTAGGGTGGATTGGGTGCGTACAAACAATTTTCGAGTACCCGAATTAATTTTTGAGAACAAAATCCATTAGCGAATGAAGCTTTTTTTACTCATTGTTTAGGGTTGTCCCATAATTTACGCGAAACTCGATTCAAGTCGTTTTTAAGCGATGGGGCGGTCGCATCGCATGCACTCATTGATTATTACTATCATTCATATTTTAACTCTCTTCGCATTGTACTAAGGTTGGAGATCGTCTATGCGTTTCTTGTAGGGGTACTAAACTGTTGGTTCAAAGCATTTTCTTGTCAACTATGATTTATACGGTGCAATTGTTTATAGTAATGCGTGTAAGAGAATATTTCTATTTGTATCCGTTTTATGGTTTTTGTGCGTTCACATTTAATTTGGCATTGTATTGGTGGCATTTATGGCTTGGTTTTTGTGGGAGCGTATTTGTACTGGCCTGTTTGTATTTAGAATTTTGTTTTGGAATAAATGGAAATAATTGAATAGTTATGTCTGCGGTCGGTTTAATGATGGTTTGGTTTACAGCTATTTCGTTTTCATAGATAGTGCTTTAGGTGTACATATAATTTGTATCGATATTTCAGATGAGAGTATTTTTAGTCAAGTTTACTAATTATTTATCAGTAAGAATTGAAGAAAGGGTATATTCTTTAAGAAAAGTCAAAAAGCTTACAGCTTGATTACCTATCTACCGGAACCGTACCTATTCCGTAATCTTTTACAGTCAAAAGTTTAAAGTCCCTTAAGAAATCTAATGACGATGTGGTTTAAATTTAAAAGTAATAATTGAAACACTTCAGTTATAAAATGTTATATAATTTAAAATATTATTAAAATTACGATATAAACTTGTACACGTATAGAAGTATACGTGATATACATTCCAATTGAGACGTGAAATTGAGATAAAAGAAAATGGTATTGAGCATGTTGCAAAATACAACACGATCGCACTAAATTAAAATCAAATACTAATTCAATAGCCGTAATATTTACAAGTTATTAAAAAATACAAGCGCGTACCGGCGAATCGCAAACACTATTGTTTCCGTACATCAGCTGTGTACATTCGGGCAGAATAACGTAATACCATTCTGTATTCATGTAGGATAATCCACACAATAACCCGTGTGTGCGCCGATCAAAATAACTATAAAAATACAATAAGCGGCTTATACGTGTACCCTAATGTGCACGACTGTCCCGAAAGAGAGAGATGGTGCCTTATGTGTGATAGGGATAGAGAATGTAACGTTTGACTGAATAATTTGTTTTGGCTTTTCATGTTTGATAGGTGAATTTATAAGTGTATTTAATTGAAATTGCAGTTTAGCTTTTGTATTAACGCTCGCAGGTCTGCATTTACTACTTTTCATATAGCGGATATGTTTATAAATCCGCATATTCACAATTTTTTGATTATAAAAGGAACAACTAGCATTCTACCTAATGATAAGCGGCAACTGTTCCCATAGACATGTATATTCAATCTCAGATAAGATTAGAATCCTACTTGAGGTCGGTCACAAATGCGTTGCCGCTACTCAGGACTAAGATGGAACGCCTCGGATACCTATGTCTCCTTTACCACACCCTGCAAACCATAATGCAACACCACCACAATTATAAATATTTTCTAACTAAAAAATAGACTACGCCCCCTCTACATTTTTACGCAATCTTTATAACCTACAACCTCTAAGTGAAAGCTCCGTTAAAATTTAATTTGTTCTAATTTAATTTTGTGTTTGTTTTAATAAAAAGTAAATTAAGTACGACACTGAATGTTTAGTGGTGGCCATAAATACTGGAATAAACTTTAAATAGTGCCTACTGGAGTGCTACCTGGAAAATCGGTCACAGTTGTATAACAACTCTAATGAATCATTTGGGACACGTGGTAAAGGTAAGACGACTTTAACATATCTGTTATAATATTATAGAATTTTGGAGAACCAACACTACTTCTTAGTTATAAACGAGTCATGCCATATCACTAACTTTATAAAAAAAACAAGCGAGGCGACGACTTCACAACAGTTAACACTCATAGAAAACGATTGGACTTTCAACTATAGTAAACTTAATTTAAAAATAAATTTTCCTCGCTTATAGCCGACAAAACACCTTTTCACTCCAACTGTACCGAAAAGTACTATATAATAAAATAAATAATAGGCCGTTCGTTGTTTGAATTTTGTATTTCGAATTGGGAATTTCAAAATGGCTGGCCATTGTTACCAATTAGGTGAAGTGTAGCGTTGTAGCTTTAATCCCATTGGCGTAGTTAATATTATGTTTTTGTACTACATTGAGCGTTTAAACGTTTAGAAATCATCTTTTATTGCAACACTATGGAAGATTTAGGTCATTTTTTGTTATATCGAAGACTAGCTTGGCCCTGCGGCTTCACCCGCGTTTTAAAGATAATGTATCAAGACGTACATATGTAGGTATAATCAAAATTGTATATCTTT
Source organism: Spathilepia clonius (assembly GCA_018250295.1). Lineage (NCBI taxonomy): Eukaryota > Metazoa > Arthropoda > Insecta > Lepidoptera > Hesperiidae > Spathilepia > Spathilepia clonius. Next base: position 8,939 of record DWRA01001221.1, read on the forward strand.
AACAATTATAACAAAAAGATTATATCAGCTTTCTGCCAGTGAAAGTGGAAAAGACAGACTAAAATCAAATTATTTGTTTTTGTTATAAGTAGTTAGTTAGTTATAATATTACAAACAGAGACTTCAATATTATTTATTTGTATATATGATGTTTGCTTTTATACCAGCTTTCATCGCGTATCGAGAATATTGTGATCAAAAGATGTTTCTTATTTATTCATACGCGAGTAAAACAATACACACACTCACGCCTAGACTCACACACTCATACACATACAAACACGTACGCACTAATGCACGCACATACTCACCACAAATTTTCTTAATTTTTATTGTTCTAGTATTGTATTTTTTATTAATTTATTGCTTTGTTCACATTATAACACTGACAAAATAAACTCCATCCAGAAGCGGTAGTAAACGACTGCGACACAGTTTTTACTATTGCAGTAGTTTACGAACATACAGTCTGCGAGAAGTTTTATCGAAAAAAAGTATTATTATTTATTAAAAAAAAATTGTGATATCGTTAAATAATTTTAACATGATAGCCATACATAAGGTTATTTGCTAAGTTATAATAAATCAAATAAATTAAACTGAACATATTTTGTCAATTTGTTGTTTTTAAACTTATTATGTTTATTTTTGCTTACATAGAAATATTTGATAATATTTATGAAAATACTTATTTCTTAAATGGATACTAAAATAAACAGAAATATAACTACTTAATAAAAATCAAAAGTAATGATAGCATGGCACATAGTTGTTAGCGATAAAACTAGGTACATACAACTTACACGTATTACTGCTTATGAAATTAAAAGTATCATACGCAATACAAGATATTATCAATGACAACACTGAGGCCAACAAAGCTATCGCCACAAAAAACATAAAACGACATCCGGATCCGTCTTCCGATGACGTCAGGGCTTAGGGCAGTCGCACAGCTGCCTCTTATCTCGATCTAAAGCCCGGCGTACACTTAGCGAAAATACTTATTTATCTTAAATACGATCGAGATTCCCTAATCTGTCCTTTGTGTTTCTGTATGTTTGTTTCGTATCATATCGGGGGACGTTTTTTGTGCAATTAGTTCGGAGATTTGGGTGTGAATTCATTTCGGGAGATACCTAATGTCTGATTAAGGGCTTTATTCGATTGGATTTTTGTGGTATTGTGAGAAGCTTTTGTATCTGGATTGGTGAGTCGCAACATAAACTAGATTTGTTTAGGTTTACGTTAAATAGATTTACAGGCAGAAATATTAAACTTGCAGAATTGGTAAACATTTTTTTAATGTATATTAAACAATGTATTCCTCTAAATATATGTATTATGTAAATTTTGAGAAAATATTATTGTAAATGTTAGGGTAAAATATTAAAAAAAAAATGCTTAATAATTATATTGTAACGTTAAAATTACAAGTGTGCAACTTTTAACTGCAGCCTGTAGACTTTTTTATTCAAATCGAAATCGTCGTGACTAAACGAAATTGATAGACAATAGTTCTTCCTGTAGCCAATTTCACATACTTAGAAACACGATGACGATGATATGAATACTGCTGTACAATAAAAAGAACATTCACAATTCGAGTGACTGTTTCATTTTAGATTTGATTAACATTTCGGACAAAACACATCTCAATAAATCTTTTTCGTCGACAATTTAGATCATGAAAATCCATCCCACATAAGAAAACAATGATAAAGCTATTATCAACCTCACTTAAAATGAGAAAACAAATCAATAATCAATATTGGTATTCCTCACGATCTTTGGTCTCGGACTTTTATCATTCTCCCTCCCTGCGGCTGACAGCTTCCCTAATTGATTGTTTTTTATCCATTTTCCGAAGAGAGGGAAATTTTAAAACCGATCCCTCGAGTCGGCCCAAGTTATGATTGGATAACTATTCCAACTTATTTAGATTCGCTTACGAAAATGGCGCTTGAAATTCAGATTTTGCAAGAAAATATTAGATGGCCCATGTGCCAAGATTTACGTTTTGCATAATGTAATTTTGAAAAGTTATGTACGGAATTAATTATTACTCAATTAACGGCGAAAGAAATTTCATGGATATATCCTAAAATGAAAAGGTGATTCGTTAATGATGCAAATTAATTTTACACCTCAATAAGGAAGACAGAAACATAATTAGACAATAATATAACGAATAAAATTGTCGGAAATTCTGGAAGAGCCATTAGCACAATAGGCATTAGTTCCGCCGGACAATTCCTAAACCACTGACTCTTCTCTCCAGACGGTATCTCCGTGAAACATTAGTGTGGTTCCGAAACAGCAAGACACTTCGCAAGGAAACATTTTAAAACGACCTGTAACATTATGAGCAAAGATTACAAAGTACCGCAGCAATAGTTTCAAAAAACGTCAGGATTGTGGCATGTTTCCTTGTACCGTAAACAATTAATAGAATACAGTTAAACCTTTCAAAGTGTTCACTAGCGCATTGTCTTAGAATAATGTTGAAAATAATATCTTTATGGTCGTTCGTAGTGCTAGGCGTGACCGTAAGAGATGGGCGCACAATGGCGAAATCACCGAAGGTTCTTAAAACAACTGTTATGGTGCCACGAACGTCATAGCCATAATGCACGGAATAGAAACTATGGAATGTGTCTTTTCTTTTATAATGCGCGTCCATTGTTGTTAAGACGTCATAAAAATTAACTTTAGTACCCTCGGCGAAAGCTTTGATAGTAAAAGATACAGCTTTTAAACCCACTATAACACAACGTCGTAAGAATATCTTACTATTTTCAAAGCCGAACTCCTTTGCTTTCAAGATAAGATTCAATCTTCATTGTTTCTGTGTAACCAGTTCCATCAGATCCGTTACAAGCAATGCCTTTGTCTAAACAATTACAGTGTGTATTGTAACAGAGACTCATTTGTGTTTCTTGTTCTATTGATACAAGTTTTTGTTGCTTGGGTGTCCGAGCCACATCATAAATCAGACGTTACAGGCCACAGACAATACATTACATTTCTTTATCACTCTTTGAGGTATTTTGAGCGTTATTGATAGTGATTTTAGGGCGAATCTGGTAGCAAATGTAGAAATTGTAAGGTTGGTAGCACACTCCGCTTGCGCGCGCGCTGCCAAATGATACTCTTTACTATTGACGTGTCTATTCAAGATACGCGAAGCTGATGTTTTTATAAACGATAAATTTTCAATTGTCAGTGGCTATTGTCCATTGGCGCGTTCGTATATTACCACTAAATGTTAGCAGTTTATAGTTTACGTGCCAAATTGACAAACAGAACTTTATTCGCACTACGTTCTGGTTTAGTTCATGTTTGTAAACGATAAACGTATCTTGGTTTATGACCGTCACGCAATGCTGTTTGGTAATTTCGTCCATTATTGCTTTAAAGGTGTTCAATATGAAGATGTAGCTATTGGCTTTTTAAGGTCCCGGTCAGAGAAATAAATTGTCCATTCACGTGTGAAACGAGCGCCTGACGTTAATATACGAACAGTGGGTAATCAGCTATTGGCGCGTGTAATTTTATCTATTCTTAAAACTTCTTCTTTAAGCCGCGTAATACTATAATTACGTAAACAGACAGAAGTGTTGGAACCTGAGGAAAGGTCAAATATACTACTATTTTGTTATTTATCTATTAATACTTTATTATTGAAGTTTAAGTATTTCCCGTTAGTAAGTAAATAAAAAATTTAGAATCTGGAATGATACAGTTTTAAAAACAGGAAAAAAACGAAACCTTAAACAGTTTCTCCACCGAACGCCAATGGTCTTGTAATACCTATAACAAAAACGCTAAATCAAACAGATAATAATATTAAAAAATATGTATAGGTGTAGTTTATGATGATCAAGTTAATTTTACACAGGAATATAAAATATTTTCTTATTCGGATATATGTAAGGGATGATAAGCCTTACGCAAAGCCTTATTTGAATTAGAGGTACAAGCGAAGTTTCTCCCATTATAGAAGGGCTCACGGAAATCAGTCAGAGTTAATTCTTTAACAACTTTCCACAGAAACTGCTTTGTTTAAAAGGCGGGCTTAAAGCATTTTTGTTGGCACAAAAGCCCGGCATATGATATAATCAGAAAGTTTCGGAAGCTTTTATCAACTTCTCACAAAGTCTGTCACCTCTAAAGGTTTCTTTGTCTTTATTTTATCCAGTTTCCCTTAAATTTGATCGGAAAATTACGCAGTCATTTCGTCGCAGTTTGAGTAATAGGTGCCCATTTAATAAAACTTTTTTGAGCACACCGTTGTAACTTCTCTTTGTTTTCGCCAAAGTTTTTGTTTTTTAAATAATCTGTTGCTGGTACACTGCAAATGTTATATAATTTGGTTACGAGGTGTTTTGTGAAGTTGTGTACTTCTTCTTCTTAATTAATTATTCAATTCACTCGAAAAACTTGCTGTTTAATTTTATCGAAGTTATGTGAGGCTTTTGTTACAGAAAGTTCTTTGATTTCTGTTTGTTTTTCCGTGACATAACGCGAATAATGAAAAATTTGCCTACAGGGTGGATTACGTTATGTTTTTTCTGAATGCCATCAACATCTTTATGGTTTTATGTTTAGAGTTAAGTAAACTTTGCGAAGAATAAAACCTCTGTTGCTGTTTTGAAGTTTTTATACCTGACATCGATTTTAGATGGATTGTGTAGTGATGTAGATATTCGCCTCATATAGCATAAGTATGATAGTTCTTGCCCGTAATTATAATAATAAACTGTTTTCACTATTTCAACTATTTAGTCCAGAGGCACCACAGCCACGCCTTTTTCTGCCTAATAACAACAGCGCTTCTGTGTCCAAGATTAAAAGGTGAGGCGAAGGAGACATACTTATCCGAGGCGTTTCAACTTAGTCCTCAAGGGTAGCTACCTACACATCTGTGATCGGCCACAGGTATAATTCTAATCTTATTTGCGTTTGATTACGGATGTCCATGGGTGGTGGTGGTCACCTACCATCAGGTGGACTGCATGCTCGTTTGCTACTCCCGTAATGGAAAAAATAAAGAACAACCCTTGTTGAAACATCATATAACAAATCACTTTTATCACATAACACAGCTTCCCTGTTTATTTGCCACTTATCATTTCCTCGCCGACGCGTTGAATTCTAATCGCCTCTGTGAAGATCAATTGCCTTTCCAAGCCTCATTGTTCGAAACCGACGGCGCAGTGTCACTTGCCACAAAACTCTTAAAGAACCCTCACACCTACCTTAGCGTTAAGCCCCGCGCACCAAAATGCCCCCTAACTACGTCATTATAGATAACAGATTCCCTTGAAATATGTCGGATCGTTTAATTAGAAGTTGGTTGTCTGCGATCTTACCAATTAGTTCATGGTGTTTGTACGGTTTTAATGAGATTTGTCTCATCGTTGCTAAAGATTTGTCAAGATTGAGTAACGCTGTCTTTATTCTGTGCTCTTTATTTTCAAAGATTAAAGGATGGGTATGTTTTCGGCGTTTTAATGAAGACTTGACAACTGTTTTATAATTTTTGGTATTTAAGTTCATTTGAGGGAAATAAACAAGATTTTTGTTTCTTTTTAAATGTCTGCTAGCCAGTATTTGTAGTCATAATACACAAAAAGCACTAAGTCGGTAAGGAGATAATTATATTTCAGACTAGGCATTTGTGGAGCTGGAAAATTCACTATAACTGCAATATTCTCTCGACAAAACAGGTACAAATATATCATAGCCTGACGGGTATTACTTATTTTTAATTAATTAGAAACTGGACATTACGAGTCTAACGTTACAAATCTAAATGTACTAAAAAACCTTACTTTGATAACAATAGCTATCACATTATACACACACTGGTCACTGCCTCTCATTTGCCAGACATATGTAAACAGCTTCATATAAATCGACTTCTACCTGGAGCCGTTGACCGATGCGTTACTATTCCTGGGGACTGCAATGGTCGCCTCATTTATAAACCAGCCGGCATTCACATTTTTTCAGCGGAACGCATAACTGCTTCACGCTAGAACTAGGCGTGGCGGTGGTACCTCCTCAGTCGAACCATACTGGTTCTACCATCTTTCAAACCATATTGTTTTTTAATTAGGAACACAATAGACACCAAGCGTTTATTAAAATTAACCGTTAATTACCGAATAAACAGTTTAATTAGTCACGTCAGTAAATACATAAAAGCGACAGTAAAAACTGGCGGCGCACAATTTCTTTATGCGTTAAACTGAGCAAAATAACATACATTCGCATACCAACATCATTTTAATTACACATGAAATAATTGGACCGTTTATACAATCGCGGGTTTTACGATACGTAACTGATTGTTGCCAACGAGTGTTTGCAAGGGACGTAAACTGCGTGACCAATACAAAATAACGTTTTGTAAAACGAAAAGCTCGCTTCGTCGATCAAAACGATCCATTGCTAATTAATTGCTGAACAAATTAGCACTAACCAAAAGTCGGGGTTCAACTGAGTAAAAAATTAAACGAATGAAAAGCTTAATTAACGCGGCCTCGGTTTTATATCAATATTTTTTAGTTTAAGACACCCTCTCTAGGGACGTGGAGCGATAAATACTGTGTGCACAGTTAGTACGCTCTGTGGATGCGTTATTGTACATACAATATAAATTCTGTAAAGTTTTGTAGACACGTGTATAAGTTAAAATAATAACGATATTCTATTTTTGAAGCTTTTCCAAGTTCACTGAATTTGCTCTTAATACTTGGCTTTTACATTTTATTGTAATAAATAAATACTTCGTAGCATTATTCTATTTCTTGGCCGTAGCCTTATTTGGCTTCCACCAGTATATAAACGGGAAGTAAAATAAGCATACAGATATATTTAGATGTTATTCAAAATTAAAACTATCAACTGCATACAGCAAAATTATTATAAAAAGTAATTAGGTATTTAATGACAAAAACTAACTTAAAACGATTAGACCTGTGTCGTGAAGTTTATAAAAATAAATAGCAAATGCCGTCTCCAAACCGCGAGCTACCCAACATCGCAACTACTCGACATCATAATTGCACAAGGCGTAAGAGCAAGCGTCGGCGGAAACGCTAACTAATTGCCATTGAAAAAAGGCGAAAGCCCGGCTGAAAACATTTCCCGGCCACCTTTGAAGTTTTTTCTAAAACCCCCGGCCTTTTGCATGTGGGTTGATAAGCCACACTACATAGAAAGCCGTTAATAAGGCACTTTTAAAGCAGGTGTGACGTGCTTCTACCGTAAAAAGATAAGTGACGCTTTATAGATCTTATGAAAGTAAAGGTTTTCTTTTGGGGCGTTTGGAAGGATTAGTGGGGTTGTGTGAAGTCCTATGGGGTGTGCTTTCGAATTGCAGGCACCCGTGGTGTTGCTATGGTGCGAGGAGTCGTATACCTAGTTCAAAAATTTGGAAAATTTTATTTAGAAGTCATTTTCTGAAGTTCCGAATAAAAAACACATATAATTTTGAAATACATTCATTGTTTTCCCCAATTTTATCGCATAGTACCTACAATGCCCATTGTCGGTTTGGTATTGCAATACGTCCGTAATAAATATTTTTTAAGACAGTGCAAATGTTTTAGTTCAATTCCAGAGGCACTAAAGCCACGTCTTTTCCAGCCTTATAATAGCAGTGTTAACTATATTGAAATTTTGATTTTAACGGTGTGATAACTGATTTTAACGGGAGAGGTACTTATATTTATAAGGTGGCAGAACTCTTTGAGGTTCGACTCCAACGGCACCACCGCTAGCCCTATCTGGAGTGGATTACAAATGTCCAAGGGCGGCAGTTGCCACTTACCCTCAGGTGGACTGCTTGCTCGTTTGCTGCTCCATAATAATAAAAAATGAGACGTTCCAACTAAGTCCTCAGGGGCAACGATGCATCTGTAGCCGACCTCAAGTAAGACTCTAATGTTATCTGAGGTTGTTTACATTAGTCCATGGGCGGCAGAGGCCACTTACCATCAGGTGATAGCATGCTCTTTTGCAAGTTCTATAAAACAAAAAATATTATAATACCTCACTTAATTCTAGAAAACGTTGGAATACTTCTACCCTTTAGTGTCCCACTGCGCTGGCCAAATACGTATTGGTAGACTTCACACACCTTGGAGAACTTTTTTTTACAGAACTCTCATGTGTGTAGATTTCCTCATCCCGTTATAGCAAGTGAAAAATCAGAGGTCCGCGCCTGGGATTTGAACCTCGGACCCCTCGATTCAGAGGCCGTGACACAACCACTAGGCTATCACTGCTACAATGGAATGGAAAGAATACGCCATATAATTATGCTTTACTATTACCTACCTAGACACCAAAATAACGCGGACACTACTGTTATCAAACAGAAACAGAGTTGTTTTTGATGCCACAAAAATCTCAACCACCTTTAAAACATACTACTTTTATTGCAGGCTTCTTGAAAACCCGAACGGAAGTTCTACATATGTGGTCCAAACTAATTTACAACTGTATAACAACAATAGCCGTAGCACCTCGCCTGTAAAACGCACACGCCCACAACACTAATTGTACGTACCTGTTCCGGCTACCTATGCAGTGCATTATTTATGCATACGACACGATTGCGATACGATTTGTCGGTAAGTTTACAATTTGAAAATACTCTATAAGTAATTTGTTTCAAGAGTATTTCAATTATATCTCTTTTTGTACAAAAAAGTTAATGCTAGTGTGTCATGAATTATCTTTTGATACCTAAATCAAAAAGAGCAAAAGAGCAGAAAAATGTTGGGCATGGTCCTTTGCCACGCCTGCAGGATGCTTGCAGCATACTTCACCAGGCTATTTCAACGCAAAATAGTGGAGGAGTTACGGGTCAGTAGTAACGAATGTCAAATGTTTTCAACCCATCAGGCCTTCAACAAGCTTTGACATCAAATAGCAAGTGATAACAATCGGAACTCCACAGAATCTTTGAAAAACACGCTAAGCTGTAGAGGATTACTATGTCTTTCAAAGCGGTATTAAAAAACAGAGGTATTAAACAACATAGGCGCGACATATGCACCCGCCGCACCGACTGGTGCACGGCAGCATGCGACCACACATACCGCCGTCCTTCCCGGGGTCGCTCGCTGGACGGT
>DWRA01001222.1:0-18078 GCA_018250295.1 Spathilepia clonius
CCCCCCCCCACGCCCACGCGGTGCTGGTGGTGCGCCGGGGCGGCCGCGGCGGCCGCTGCGGCCAGCTGCTGCACCTGCGTCACACGACATATTAGTATATTTTACTGAATTAAAAAAAAAAGAAAAATGCCGAGTGGCGTACACAGCTATTGTTTGTTGTTTGCTTTCAAACGCCATATTAGTGAAATGAGTTGATACGGATTGAAATGAAACATTAATTGATTAATTAAGATTTTTTAATTCGAAAGTGAAACGATGATTGATTAATTGAGATTTTAAATTCGAAAGTGACATTCAATAGCACATATTTATTTATTTTGACTATTTTGAACTAACTGAGCCATGGCATCTTTGCATACCAATATGCAACGTGTCTCACCTGATACGCCGGCTGGCAGAGTATGGAGGAGACGAATTGGTGCGGGAAGGGCTCCGCCGCGCGAGTGGCGTACTGCCGCGCGCCGCCCACCGCCACGCGCCCGCCCTGGTACAGCTGGTACTGCGGAAGACATTATCATCAATATAACAGTAGTCTATATTATCATCATAATCATCAGTAACAACAATTTAATTATCACCAACAATATCATTCCAAACATGGTCATTAACATTACCTAATATTTATGAGGCTATCGGATTCAAACCACGAAAAGTTCCAGCACTTTCAAAAACCATGTCCAGTGTCCAAAGAACTCTATCTCCGAATGGTACATATAGAAGTGGTAGCTCACCAGATTGTCGTAGGGCGCAGCACGCAGCCGCTGCTGGTTGATGGTGAGCGCGAGGTGGTGGGCGGGCGGGGCCGCATTGCTAACCACCCCGCCCACGTATTCGCCGCCCACACCACCAACACCACCCACACCACCCACGCCGCCAACTCCGCTTCGCCGGCACACCTATTAACAAAACGATTATCGATATTGATTTCTAAAGTACTTCCTCATTTCAACGGCTAATTATATCGGTTACAAATTTTAGTAACTTTTATATTTACTTAAATATCTTCCTAAAGCTTTGTCTTCTCACTATTAACACCAACGTTTTTTATGAGATTGAAATAGGAAACAATCATGTAGTGTGCCTGATGATATGTGGCAACTGCCATATAGACAATCAATCCCAGATAAAACGAGAATCCCATCTAACCACAGACTACTTCACCATAGATGCAATGACACCATAAAGAATTATTTTGGAATGTCTCGTACGGGGTATATTTCCCGTAGTACCCTTCAAACCAGAATACAGCAGCACTTAACACTGGAATTGGAATTCTTCTGCGATACCATAATCGAATTCTAATGTGTTCTACGATCTTTAAAGCAAAAATTATAACAAATTACCTCCATCATCTGTACGGAGGCCTTGACGTTGTTGCAGTGAGCGTAGTCCACGAGGTGCGCGAGCGTCACGAACGCGTGGTTCAGCGCCTCGCCCGGAGTTATTCGTCGCTCCTACAAACATATAACTTAAATTTATTATCTATACCTCACACTACAATATAATATCCACTTTTGGCCAAACATTTGTTATTTTTTTGTTTGCGTAATTAAAATCACAAAGAGCAGTTCTATACAGAGTATGAGTAGTATGATAAATATTTTGGAATATAATCACTTCCCTTCACTTAATGACTAGACTAGTCATTATGTGTCATAGTCTAGTTTTTCAAAAAGATGATTGGCTTGGAGGCCGCGCATTTTTCTCCGTTCTTTTTAAAAATTGTGTTTTGGTGCTTAATATCTTATACCTCTGAGGTACTGAGTCCAAACGTCCAAAATTGCGTTCGAAGTTACGTGCACCTTTTGGATTTGACCAATAATCTCATCTTTTATTTGTATATATCATAGCATGTCCAAGGAACTAAACTTGGTAGTTGTTTCTCAGTAGTTATGAACATCAAATTTTACGAGGATGTAGTAATTAAAAACAGGTACATAGTGTGTCTACCCTTTCCTGGAATGGCGATACTCAATACCACTGTTCCAACTAGGGATAGATTAAAATACGAGTTACGGGCCAATCAATGTTGCTCATTTTTATGCAAAGTTATCGACATTCTAATTAAAACATTTAGCAATATAATATTCGAAAAGTTCAATATAACGTTACTCTTAAAGTTCCATTTCAGAATTCTACATAATCATGCTTTTAAAATATGAATGCATAACTTACTTGGTCCATAGTAAGCATTCTCTTGAGTAAATCAATGAATTCCCTTCTGTCTGCTTTCTCGGCCAACAGTTGGCCACCTTCAAGATCCGTTGGTACATTAACCTGGAAGAAAATAAATTGTTTAATTAAATAATTAATAATAGTAATAAAGTAAGTAGCATGACAACATATTTTTTTTACATTACAAAAACTACCAGTGAACAGTAAGTAAATTATCTTGCAATAAATGGTTATTGCCAGTCTGTCCCCAATTGTGAACATTACCTCTAATTATTAAATTGAAACTCGTCATGTACTACGGTAAGTAGTCACTAATGTTCATGACAAATTGTAATCAACCCCAGATAGGATTTAAGTCCTACCTAAGGTCAACTACAGATAGTTAAGGTCAACTAAGTTGTAATGCCTAGTAAGGTAACTTTCCCTTTGGACGCTCTTCGACCGAAAACATATCAGCGCTTAACACTGCTATTATTACGAATTATTAGAAATGCTATTATTAGGAAGAAATACATGTTGTGGTGTTGCTTTGCGAGCTCAAACATATCAGGTTCTCTCATCTTCGTATTCAATGGCTTTTGACAGTTGCCTTCCTTAACAAACCCTTCAAAGTAAACCAAGGCAACGCTCAACTATTATCAAAGAAAAAAATACAGCATTGGTGCTTCGAAAGTCGAACCACATCGAATTCTACCATCTTTGATACTCAAATATCTCGCCACTCACCTGTCCTATGTCGTCGAGGCAGTTGAAGATGTACTTGCGTGCTTCCTTGCTCTTGATGCCGGTCTCCAGCTCGTGCTCCTCGGGCGTCTTCAGCCGCCAGAACGGGTACGTGCTGTCCATGTCGCGGTAGAAGAACTTCGTCGTTTTTGATGCGCTGTGTATATTCATATTACGAAATTAGTATTGTTTAGGCTAATAAATATCGCACTCACAAGAGAGCGAGTGTGTGAGGGAGTTTGTGTGTATGTGTGCACACTTCACACACATTGGTCTGTAGTGTGTAGCTAAGAATCCCTAATATAAGTTAGATAATTGTAATATTAAGGACAGTCAGTTCAAACTTTTCTTGATCATGTAGTGATGTCGCAGATGGTTCGATTAAAAGGCGTGTTTCCTCGAGTAAAGCTTTATTGAGACTGCTCTTAATATTACAATTATCTAACTTATATTAGGGATTCTTAGCTACACACTACAGGTCATAGAACAAAATTTTACATTTATTCTGAAGTAATGAAAGTTTTAATGATAGGTTAATGATTTTAAAATTGTTATTATGCACGTATGAATGACGGTATATAATTCCAGATTAGGATAATTTATTTAGAAAAACTTTTTGTTTATAATAAGATTTGGTCCTGTATCAAATTTGGTCTTTCAAAATTAGCTAAGGTTTTAATATGTTGCTTGCACAATCGAACTAAAAATGCATAAAAAATAACAAAAAAATTATCCATTATTGGACAAAAACTTCCATTTAATGGTACGGTTATGGTCATTACCGAATTTAACTGTATGTGTTAATGACCACAATAGACGAATAACTTCATAGAAAGACTCTGTAAGCCAATTTCTTGGCATTAGGTCATGTGTGTTGTCATGTGTAATGTGTGAACTGTGTGAAGAAACGGTGTTCCTTTAGACAACTCTCACAAGGAAAGCGTTCCTAACTCACCTGTTGAGCATATGTTCCGTGGGCAGCCCCTGCGTCTGCGAGATGTATCTGATCTGGTCGTACTCCGAGGAGCCGGGGTAGAGCGGCCAGCCCAGGAACAGCTCGGCGACCACACAACCCAGAGACCACATGTCGATCGCCTCGCAGAACGCCAGCCCGAGGATTATCTCCGGTGCTCTGTGAAGGACATTCGGATTTAGAAAGAGAACGAATAGAGAGGCTCTTATTAAATGGAGCTACTTATGCAAACAGGAACCAATCCACCAAACGACAGTTTTGAGAAAAAACCATTTTTGTCAAAATGTTGTATACTGTAAAATTGAAGGTTATTTTTAATAAAATCTGTTTACAATGGTGCACAAAATATTTTTCCTATGTATATAAATATAATATCGTTGAAAATCATCAACATTTTTAATGATTTTGGCATGTGTGTGGATTGGTTCCGGTTTGCATAAGTAGGTCCAAATGTTTTCAAAATAAGTTGAATGCCGGACACGCTATTTCACACAATTTTATTAAATTTATCAAGGCACATCAAGATTCATTAAGGTTCATCAAAGAGTCACATGTCATTTTAAAATCAAAGTACACGAAATTAAAAACGTTATTTGTAGATTAGACTTCTTGATTATTTTTTGAAAATTTTAAAATAACATAAGGAACATTTAGTTCAGTAACAGTATCAATCCATGTACACAAGCATTCAGTCTCAGAACGAGAATCCAATCTCAACATTGTAAGGGGCTAGAACCCATAATCTGTACGGTACAGTCGTCCATGAGCGACTTACAAGCAGGTGGATTGCATGCTCGTTTGCTATTTGAACCTTACAAAAATATATATACGTGAAGCAAAATCTTCGCACCTCTTTTTACGAAAATTGCGCAGACGGAGGATCATGAAATTTGGCACACTTATAGTTAATATAGAAAAAGAAGGAAGCTAAATTAATGCATAAAAATACATTAAACCAATAAAATAACTCTTATACACACTACTATGCATTTGACACACATACACACACGCACATGCTCTTTTGTTTATGTTTGAAATATGTGGTTAAATTGCGAATACATTTCTTTAATATCATTTGTCTATAGTGTTACTGAATATCAACCATAACGTCAGTGAATTTCAAATTTAGGTTTCATTTGGATTTTAAAGGGTTGAATTTCGACCTCTAATGACGAGTGACTAGTATACATACTGTGTATACTAGTCACCCGTCGTAGTGACTAGTGTACAATGCGTACCTATAGTATCTGCTCTGCAGGTAAGTGTTGCAGACGGCCTTGCTGACGTGCGAGGCGCTGCCGAAGTCGATGACCTTGACGCGGTAGGGCTGCCGCGCCGGCTCCACCAGCATTATGTTCTCCGGCTTCAGGTCGGCGTGGATCAGGCCCAGTTGCTGGAACCGATTGGCATACGTTATGACACTGTTGGAGGCTAACAAGTTAGGTTTATAAGTATAAAAACCCTTCTATATTATGAATGTACGTACGGTTGTACGAAAGAAACATCCTTTCTATGTATAAAGTTTCGTTTTACGTAAAAGAATTTAAATACAAGTGACACTTAGTCTGACTTAGTTAATAATGATTCAATAAAAAATTAAAATTTCAATGTACGTAGTTTTAATTATCATTATAGCTGCTAATTCGCCCCAGTTGCATGGATCATTGTCAGTCACGTTGGAGGAGCCAAATAATAACAATGAACAAACGACCACGATCCATGCAACTGGATCGAAATATCGGCAATTAGGAAACCAAAACCCTATCACTATTACCCATTATATAACAAAATATATCAATTATAATATCAGCCTAAAACCATGGACACAAGTAACCAAAACACCCCATCGCGGGTACCCGTTTCATAACAAAATGTATCAATTCCGCGATAATATCAATCCAAAATCATAGACTCACCTTCAGTTTGAGCAGCGCCGTGAGCACCTGCTGCAGTATCGGCCTGATGTACTTGAGCGGCAGCGGCGAGAACTTGTTCTGCTTGAGGAAGTCGTACAGGTTCTGTTCGAGCATCTCGAACACGAGGCACGTGTGCGAGCGATGCTGGAAGCACTCGTACGCGCGGACGAAGTTGAACTCGTCCGCGGACTCTTGCGAGAGCCGCGAGAGGATCGACACCTGGGAATCGAAATAAAAAAAAAATAAGTAAATTTGACATTAATAAAAATTAAGTTCTTAAAATCTAACCAGGCGATGTACCTGTGCTTAGTTCGTTGTCGTCAGTCCCTTAATGTTCATACACTTGTCAGAGCGAGAAGGCTTGGGTTAGGTTAGACCACCACGCTGGCCAAGTGCGAATTGGTAGACCTCACACACTTTAGGGAACTTTTTGTTAAGAACTCAGACGATGACTATATCCTAAACACCTCTCGCTCTGAGAAGTGTTATCCAATAATGTTTAGACTTATTTATATCAAAAACAACGATATCCACGAGTATTCGTTTGGTTAGTCGGTTTAATATCTACAGATTATTCGTATATTCTATCTGATATGTATAAAATCAATGCCAATACATCAAACCATACAGTTCTGTATGACAATATTGAATCAGTTGTTGCAATATAAAGCAGGAAATCGATAAGTTTGTATCATTGTATCGAACGTCATGGTACAATTGTAAAAACTCAAACACCGGCCAAGGCTGTCTAATTTCATGTCACTTATGACATTGCCACTTGCCTGCACGTGCTAGTATATTGGTGAATTGGGCAAAAAAAAAACAAGTGATCGATGTGCGGGATGTTTTTATTGAATTTAGTTTAATATATCGATTACGCAATGCAAATATTATGTACTAACATATGGTAAAGCTCTTTGTGGGTTCAATTTGGAGATATTTTGTTTTATTTTCATATGATTCCATCACATGTAGCAACTAAGCATGCAGTTCACTTGACGGTAAGTGGAAGCTGCCGCCCATGGACATCCGTGAGATAACAGATGCGTCGCTAATCCAGAGGACTTAGTTATAATGCCTCAGATAAGTATGTCTCCCTTACCACACCCTTCAAACCAAAATACAGCAGCGCATCAAATTTGATAACTACTATTGGGTAAATGTCGAAACATTGGGTAAATTGATTTATTAAAAACGAGCGTTAACCATTGTATTGTGTCTGAGGACTGCATTACAACGTCTCATGCAAAAATAATAATAATTAAATCCAAACACATATTGCTTTTCAAATCGCCTATTCTCTAAGCAATCCTTTAAAAACATAAGGTTAATACGTCATCCACTATATTGGTTTGCTTGTATAGCGTAATAAGAAACGTTGCATTTGTGAGAAGCAATATTGCCAAGAGCAACATCGCTGACCCTAAAATGCTCCGCCGACGAAACGGCATTGTCATAATATTTATTTATGGATCGGTTGTACGTCTTGCGTAATGGAAGATAATAAGGTATCTGTCGTTATAATCGTATTAGTTTAGCATTCGTATCGATTCGATTAAGATGATAGAATAAATTTTAACATACTTTAATCTGAAATCATTAATAGGCAGTCCTCAGAGCTAGCAACGCATCTATGGTCGAGCTCTGGAAGGAGTTTAGTCTCATCACGGCTTGATTAGACAAGTTCATGGGCGGCACTGGCCACTTTTCATCAGGTGTACTGTATGCTCGTTTGCTACTTCAATCCAATAATAATAAAAAAAAACAACTTCTGAAAAGGAATGCGCCCGTTTTATTTTTTTCATTGACTTTGACTTGCTTCTTTTTCAACTGCTTGTTTTTTACCACCTTTTATTTTACTTGCAATGCATAATGTATGTTCGGATCAAATCTTACAGCCAAATTTTAAACAAGTTAAACTCCACTGATTGCGCCGAAATATTGCATACCCATTCGATTTGAATGACATTAATTATTAGCTTAATGACTTCATTCTTAGTCCATTATGGCGGACGTTCCAACATGGTGGACCAACTATAAAATAAAATGTATTTAGATTAGACTAAAAATTATATAAATAGACATGCTAATAAAAAAATATTCAAAATGCTAACTTTTCATTTATTTGTGACCATATTGTGTGTATTTATCAGTTTTAAGATTTTATTTATCTTTGGCCAAAATACCTTTTATCTACACGTACATGTACATCGGATTTTATTAAAAGTAATGAAGTCTATTTATAACATTAAAATGATATTTAAATAGTTCAACTTATGTGACTTTCGTCGGTTGTATGGCACATATAAAAATATTTTCCTGTCCATCGATCAATATCATTGTTAAAAGCTCATCTATTACGCGAGTTGGTTGTACGACAAAGGCGCCATTCCAGCGTTTCAACACAAACATGCGGCGCTGGAGCCGCGCCAGAGACTGTCAGATCCGCAGACGAGGTAACGAAATATACCCCTGATAATTATTAATAGACTAACAAATGATATATGATCTCAGAAACTAAACCAAAATTTATTAAAGAAATTTACACTACGCAATTGCGATATTGAACTTGAAGATTCGCATGGTGGAGCGGTACCCGATTTGGTTTGACACTCAGTGGACTCCGGATTCGATTCCCGGAAAGAGTGGCACCTAAATCATGAATTTGGAGTTCTGTTCTGGGTAATGACGCAGCTAGGTAACCATAGGCAAAAAATAAATTAGGGTCCCAACTAATCTATCCACTTATATAATTGATATAAAACCAAAGATACCTAGTTTCTAAAAAGTTTCCCTCATCAAATGATTTTATTTCTTTTGAAGACGGTTTCATAGTTAAGTCAAGATTCCACGGGGTCCCTTGATCTGACGTGCCCCGGGACACTACCCTGTCTAGTCCACCGATAGCTACGCCACTGGTTCTGGGTCTGTGTGATATATTATTATCAGTTAGAAATGACTAGGCTATCACTGCTTCCACTACACTATTGCTAAGCTCACCTCAATCTGTCCTTGTCGTGCATAGCTGGGGTGGTTCTTGAGGATCTTGATGGCGACTATCTCGTTGGTGCCCTTCTTCCAGCACTTCACCACCTGTCCGAAGGTGCCGCGCCCGAGAAACTCCAACACCTCGTACCTGGAATGCAAATTTAAATGTTATTATGGATCTCTATTGAACATTAAAAAAATATATGTTATAATTATTTCTGGCAGGAGTGTCCCAATGCTAGATGGATTTCTGGAGAGATTTTCATGAGTAATAGTTACCAATTGGACAGTGTGTCTATTCCCCATTCCAGGGATTCCAGTAACTGCAGTTTTTTCTACAGAATATAAAAATGAACTTGTATATGTATGGCACCTGCCTACACAAGAAGTCCTAACATAGAAATAATTCTTAAGAGTTTAAGGGACGTTAAAACTTAGACGAAATAGATACCCGTCACCACTTGTAATCCTAAACTAATTACAAGGTTACGTTTATGCTGCATTTTAGACACAAAAGATAGAACAAAACAGATAAGATAAAAAGATAAAACAACATTATCTCTCACCTATTGGACGAGGAGAAGAGCACCTCGTGCTGCACCAGCTGGTAGTCTCCATCGCCACCGCACCCGGATCCTGTTGACGTCGCGTCGTGTCGTAATCGTGTCGCGTCGCGTCGTCGCGGAGTCGACGTCGTGTGAGAGTCGTGTCGGCGTGGAGCGTCGCGCCCGCATGAAAACACAGACGGTACCGACGCGTTAGCATTTAGTACGCGTTTCGCGTTTTCAATGAGCGCAATGAAATTCACGGGACGAGCGATAATAAAATATTGATAATAAAATATTCGAGTACTTCGTTGAAGTATACGCTTTGAACGACTTATTGATGCCGGCGACATATTAGTTCCCTTTTATGATTGTTTTATGGAAGTAGGTGCAGTACTATAAGGTACAGTGACGACTTAACATCATATAATATGGTAGATGACATTGCAATCCTATTTTTCCACTTTTATTACATGTATACAAAATCGTATTTCACAATATTGTAGAATCGTCCATTTTACACACACAAACATTTAAAATTACTATATTTACTCTATCTACACAATCAGATTTAGAAAAATGCAAAATGTTCGGTAAATTTTATAATACCAAAATATCAAAGATCAAAAGTGAATAAAGTAATGAAAAAAATAACTATTTAAAAAAATAAGTAATAAAAATTACTATGACAATAAGTTTAAAAGATCGCATTCAAGAACAGAATAAAAAAGTATTTACATAAAAAGTTGGTCCTTGGAGCCGAACGATCCAAGAATAAATTAGCTACAGCATGCGTCACGAACATCAGAGGGGGCTAGGGGGGGGGATATAAACTAAAACTTAATTAACTAAGTGCTCAGAAACAGGATAGTGCATGAAAGTTCAAACAAACTACTGGTACGTTGTTACCCCCCGGTAGATTGGTTGAAGTTTTATACAGAACCCCGATTCTTTGGTGAGGGTTTGCGTACCTTATTGTTCGATAATACACCGAATTAGTTCGTATTAAAAACTTTGGAAAATCGTTAAAAAAATATCAGGTGCAAACCCTTTTGTGTTGAAATGTACAGTGTATTTTTCTAAATACGTCTACAAAATCGTACGCAAAAGTTTGGTTTTATTCTCTATATAATTTCTTTTTAAAACTATACTCTACTATATTCTTATGTAAGCGGCGTTACGTTTACGTTATATAAAAAATGACTACACGCGACTATTTATAATTATTTAATATCACGTGGAGATTTTTGTGAGTTTTCATATAAAATACGGAGAGTCTGTTTTTAAACACGCGGTTGTTATCATAGTTTATTTTAGATAAGTGGATTAACGTATGTTGTTCGAGTCGTCAAATATTATTCGAACATCCAATTTTAATACGGTGACCGCGTTCCACTTGGCACTAAAATAACTTAAAAATGTTACTCTTATTTTTATCAAAACAACTAAGTTGATATTTTAAAAATAACTTACTTACACCAATAATTAAATTATCAATTTAAAATGTGAATTTTTTTATTAATTATATTCTCGTTCTTATTTATTAGAATTGTTTACAAAAACCTAACTTGGTCCTCCAAGGTAATAAAAAAATTAAAACTGTATTTTAAAAACTTTACATCTTTATTCCTAGCTGTGTCGTGTATAATTTTTATGGTGTAGTAGCCAATTCTTGTGATTAAATGGTACGTTATCTTGTGATGAACTAAAAGCAAGACCACACAACGTCTGTGTCGGTTATAAATATTTCTATGTTATCTATGGTGGCATTATGACCATTTAACCATTTCTATTGTTATAGATAGTTTCAAGCGTTTGCCTTTAATTTCAAAATAACTACCATTTGGTTGTTATTTATTACTAAAATCTAAATAGTATTTAACTTTGATATCTCATCTAGGCTAACCTAGGAAACTACTAAGCCGATTTAGACGGGATTTTCATTAAAATATAGACAAGATTTATAATAAGTAATAATTTAGTCCTGGAAATATTTAAAATATCAGCATAAAACTAGAATGCCTCACTTTAAAAAAATAAATAAAGTGTAATTAAAAATACTTCTTGTTCCATTAGAGGACACAAACGTGTTACACGGTTAATTGACGGAACAGAGGTTAGGAACCCCATGATGTAGAGTAGAAATAGTAGTGAGGGTCTTTTTCTTGTCACGCGGCTTTATGCCCACAAGCGTGTCTCACTCGCACGCATGTTTTTACCAAACTGAATGAGTCTCTCAGAGACCCGCGTACGGCTTACATGAGGAAAACATGTATATTTTTTAATTTTTTATTTATTTTTATATTTTGTAATTCTATTGCTTTATTCGAATTGTATCGTTTGATACAATTCGCCTCAATGCATGCTGCCTCAGGCACGTAACCGCGTGACGGGAAACCGGCCCCTAGTGTGTATTCGTGTAAGGAGG
Organism: Spathilepia clonius; assembly: GCA_018250295.1. NCBI lineage: Eukaryota > Metazoa > Arthropoda > Insecta > Lepidoptera > Hesperiidae > Spathilepia > Spathilepia clonius. The sequence goes on from DWRA01001222.1 coordinate 11,749, forward strand.
TAACAACAATTGGTTGACATTACGTTTGTGGTTACCTTGCGGCTGGGCCGGGTGGTTGGCCCCGCCCGCCGCCGCCTGCTTGCTGTGCGCCGTCGTCGTTGCTGCCTGCGGGGCCTGCTTGTGCCTCGCGACCACGCCGCCGTGCCCCGCCACCGCGGGCCCCGCTCGCCTCTGATCGCTGTTATCTCCCACGCTGTGACAAGTACACAAACATCGATACGTTATTCACATGTACGTACATAATATTCGACGATGCGACATTTTTTTATATGGTGTGTGTTACATTGCATAATCTAATATAATAATCTCGCCAGTGCGACATTTTTTTTTATACCACGGAGTAGCAAACGAGCATGCGGTCCACTTGATGCTAAGTGACAACTGCCGCTCATGAACATCTGCAATTTACCTCAGATAAGACTAGAATCCTACCTAAAGTAGACCACAGATGCGTTTCCACCCTTGAGGACTAAGTTGGATCGCCTCGGATAAGTATATCTCCCTTATCACACCCTTCAAACCAGAAGATAACAGCGCTTAACTCTGCTGATATTAGGCAGAAGCAGGTGAAGCGGTGGTGCTATCACAGAGGGTTACCACCTTAAAATATGGTACAGTGTAGTATCTGTAATATAGTATATAATTATTATGCATGCGTATATAAATATGTAGGTGTAAGTTTTAACGACTTCGTAAAAGAAGGTTAACAAGACAGGCATGTTCGAATTACGCAATGTACGAATATATTACGTAGTATGATTAAATTTCTCTAGGTTTAATAATAAAAAAGCTCTAAACTTTTGATTCTTTTCATTTCTTTATGTAAGTTTTATGATTATATGTACTCTATACATATAGTACTCATTAAACACGTTTTTGATGACATGTAAAGATATAATAAATTTGAAACCGTGCCAATAAATTGCATGACCCTCAGAGAAGTTTCTATCTGTTAAAATATCCTCATGTAGCCTAATCAAAATTCTGTAATTTTATCCTGAGAGCTACCTTCCTTGCCTTGGCCTGAGAGCTACCTTCCTTGCCTTGGCCTTGTAATATAAACCCCAGAAGCCGAATATAACTGAATAATATAACTCACCAAATCCCATAGAAAAATTGAAAATGCTTTTCAAATTATTAAAACATACAGAATTTAATTAGTACACGTATTAATTATATCACGTTTATAGCTAAAAAATATGGAATTTAAATGGAAATTAAAATTACAAAATTACTACTACACCTCACGGGCCGCAAGACGTCCGCGCGTTGCCGACCGCCGCTATAAGGTTTACGCGTGCGGTTTTCGCCAGTAGCGAATCAATTCGCCGCACAGAATTCACGTCACCTTGCAGTTTATCTGATTGTCATTGCCACATACACGAGGAGGCTATCTCACACTGTCGTAAATGCTCAATTTTAAAAAGTATACTTGTAATGCCCCATGTATTGACATTGATCGAATCGGGTCAAACAAAATTATATTTTCTATACAATATTTCGATAGGTACGGCCCGTGTCTGCGCGGTCGTGTTACGAAAGAAATAAATATGTTCAAATACATTATATAGAACGATATCATACGTATAAAATAACTTTATACTAAAAAAAAGTTTTTAAGAAACGTTCTGATTTTTCGGACTCTTCTTAGAAAACTCAATTCATCGATACGCACATAACTAGTTTAAAATTCAGTAGCAAAAATTTTACCCAAACATACACACATACATACGTCGCAAGTTAAATAAAAGCTTGTAAAAGTATATAAATTGAAATTAACTACATTTAAAAAATAAGAACTTTACACGACTGATTACAATAACACTATTAAAATGTCAATGCATGACACAATGGTACAGTAGAAAACATTTCGACATATCTCATGTACCCGAAGTAATTAATTGAAGCATAATTGAAATAATTACTGCACGTAATAACTGAATAATTGAACAAAACTCACGTGTAACGGTGGCCTCGGGTACACATATTAAATTCGTTAAATTATTGGTTCACATCTCGTTATGACAACTGGAATGCTACCGTCAACAGCACATGAATAATAGAAAGTATTTTTTGGATTGAAGTAGCAAACGAGCATGCAGTTCACGTGATGGAAGTGGCCACTGCCGCTCATGGACATCTGTAATCAACCCCAGATAAAAATAGTCTACTACATGAGGTCAACCAAAGATATGTTGCTTCGCCACCCCCAAGGACTAGGACTGTACTCACGGCAAAATTGTTTCGCCGTGACCATTGCCACGCAACTAATCAACGATCCATGCAACTGTAAAATATATCAATTCTGCGATAATATCCAATTAAAATCATATACTCTTAAAATAATCTCTATAAATAAAATAAAATTGAAGTGTCTATTTCTAACAAATAAATTTTAATTCTTTACCTTTAGCTTTATCAAAATCGCTCTCATTTCTCCTTTCACCACCTATATTTTACAACATCTGACTTGGCCATCCACGTCCATTCGAAAAGATCAGCCTGTATAACTATCATTAGCACGCTAAGACACTATTCATTTACTTTCAATATATAAAAAAATATATTGTAGCATTAACATAATATACACATAAAACATTACTTCTCTAATTGGATTCAGACCGTAATCTTGACAATTTTCGAGATTAAATCTCAATGCGTGATGACGGGCAGATTGTTAATCAGCATAACTGTCGAGAAATGCTCACAATAATAATTGTGGCATCCATCAGGGTAATCTAAATGAAATTCTGAGGGCGCTCTACTGCCGAATTCCGCGTTCAGCGCAGTCGAAATTAATGCGAGCGGTTTTACTGCAATACGTAAAGAAATTATAACACAGAACGGCTCGATTTTCTTTGAAAAGAAACCAGGTTTATTTATATATATATTTTACATTGTTAATGAAACTATTCAAATAAAGAATAACAAATCCCTCTTTCAAATCGAATCAGTAGTTTCTGGGAAAATCGCCGACTTACTAGTATACATAGTTACATACATATCGTTCGAATACACAACCTAGGTTTAGTTTTAAGGATAAAACGATTAAACGTCTAAAGCTAACATTTAAAATTAAGAAAAAACCTATTACTTTCCAAGCCCGACTAAGTTACCAGAACAATAATATAAAATATTATACAATTTAAATATTATATTTCAGTCCTTTACGAGTTGATAGAAATGCATTTGTTTACAAGATATGAAGTCCAAACTGCTCAAAAATTAAAAATCTTCACACGGGACCGGTAGGAAGAGCCGTCCAAGGAATCTCGTATAAGAAAAATGAAGTTACTCTAAAATTTTATCACTCAATGTCTGCACAAAGAGTTGCACGAGACTAATGCAGTATGCGATCCCATACTCCCCGATCTAATCTTCAGCATAGCGTCCCTTGGGTGTAAAAGTTAAAAACCAACTCGACAGACTTAGTATAACAGACGAACACAAACAGAAATACATTCGTGGGTATTATTATTTAATGTATACTGTTTTTATAAAAAAAAGTAGCAAACAAACATGCAGTCCACTTGATGATAACTGGGTACTACCCATGGACATCTAATAATGCGCAGACAGAAAAGATTAAACTTTTACAAGAAGTCAAAGATTCGCTGCTACTCCTGAGGACTAAGTAGGCATAGTGCTCATCCAATGCATTCTAACTAAATCCTGAGTGGTAGCAACGCATCTGTGATCGACTTCAGGAAGGACTCTCATTTTATTTGAGGTTGATGGGCGGCAGTTGGCACTTACCATCAGGTAGACTGAACTGAACATGTAAAAAATGAAACGACTCGAATAAGTACGTCATCCTTACCACACCCGTCAACCCCGAACACAGCAGTGCTGTTATGAAGCAGAAATTGGTGTGACGCTGGCGTCTCCGTAGTCGAAGCACAAATGGTTCTTATATCGATTCTATTTATTTGTAGTATGAATAAAATATTCCCCGTTGGTCACTTGTAACTTGCGGATTTAAATAACAATATTTCAATTGAAATCCAGTTGAACAGGTATCTCTTGTTATGGACATTAATATTGTCTTGTAGGTAAGGTTATAAAGATACTCGATTCAAGGTCATTAGATCGATAATTGAATGTCGATAGATAATACATAAACCTTTCTCAAATGTATCACATAAGACCAGAATCTAGAATTCGAGGGACACGTTTTACTTTGGGATATATTTGCCGTATTGGCCCATTTTTTTAACGGTGGTCTAAGAAAACCCTTCGAAGCTGTGTTCTGATGTCAACATTGTATTAAGATACTGACGTGGAGTAAAAACAAAGTATTCCTCAATAGTTATTTAGTTCCCAATTACCCATTCCCAAAGAAAATTACAATGAACCCACTGCCAATAAAAGAACAGATAACATTCAGAAATTAGGGAGAAATTTTCGTTACTAACCTATACTATTACAAAACTGTAACTACTAACTAATGACCAGGTATTACAGCAGTTTTGATTATAGTTCGCTAATTTTTTAGTCTTTTAATAAGATCTTAAAATGCTTGAATAAGCTTAAATTGTATTTATACTTTAGTATTAGTAACAAAAATATACTTGAACAAAAAAGATTTTCAATAATTCTAACATGGCGAGTGAGATGTCGTGAGCGAAAGCTAATATTCCAGAAATATAAGTATTACTATTTTTGCGTCACATAAACGTAGGGTAAATACTTATAGATGATGCAATTTTTTGCACCGACCGACAACAAACGCATAGCTCCAGGCGCGCCCACGACGCATTTATAAACGGACGACGCAAACGTTTCGCGACGGAATTTGGGGGTTTTACTAGGAACGCGCGGCGCAAAAAGCGCGTAATCGTAAAAAGGCTTTACCATTTGCGTTAAACCTAACGGGACATTAAAATACTGCTTTTTGTATGGTAAGAAGAGTGCATCTGATGTTAAGTTATTACAGTCTGTGGTCTTCAGTTATGATTGAGAATTAATGATGGTTAGTCAATGAACTGTATGTGTTTTTCTGTATAATTTTACGGCTTTTGTTAGAAATAAACATAGTAATGGTCCTGCCCAGTCAAACCGCAGAGCTCTATCCCTTTTCAAATATGGATGAAAACAATAACATTACAACCAAGATAATAATAATATTCTGGTAGCTACCGTAACTTTCTAGAAACGTGATAAGGACAAGTAAATTATTCTGTAAACATTATCTGCTTGTTCAAGTAGAAAAATTTAAATGAAGTTAGAATATTGGCACATTTTTAATGCAACTGCGCTTTGGCAAAACAAAGTAATTTTTCTTACTACCATAAATGTATATTTAAGTAATTTTTAGACAAATACTCTAAAAAAAGCAAATAATAATATCGAATTCGATTTTGTTCACGTAGATATGTAAATTATGAGCTTAAGATATTTGGTTTAAGTATGCGTTTAAATATATGTCGTTGCATGTATGGCGCCTACATCACGGGGAATCCTAGTGTAGAATAGAAATACGTTCAAAAACTTACACATCACTGAGATTCAGATCAAAGTCGTCGTCATAGTAATCCTCGGCCTCGTACTTTATCCTCGGCACCGAGAGATCCATTTTCACACCAAACACTGAATTCTACACTAACTAAACAACTAGCACTATATTACACTGTACAATTTTACACTAACATCACCGGTGCGTGTTGGAAAAAATGATTTTTAAATACAGAAAACATTTATTTTGTCGAAACGACGCTGATCGTCGTACGCGCATCGTCGAGGGTTGGGGGTGAATGACGCCGTTAGGAGGGGGAGCGGGGTGCGGGCAGCAAGGGAGGGGGTTGCAGGTAGCTAGGGGTCGCACAAAATGCCGAATTCCCCGTATTGTTGGGCGCGCGTTTGGTGTTTAATAAAAATAATAGAATACATATTTCTAACATGCGCCTGCGCACCGTTCCCTTTCTATGGGTAGTAGAGTAGCGTGCGCAAGTTTTGTTATTATTACACATACAGATAGAAAATGATGTTTAAAAAACTAAAGTTTCAAACTACTTCATCTACTTGACGGATTACATTATTCAAGGCGATATTATTAATAATAATAATAACTCTAAAAATATGTTTTAATCTCATTTACAAAGTGAACAGGTAGTTCTCTAATAATTCTAATATATGTAAAAAAAAAGTCAAGTAGCTGCATATTTTTTTATATGTTTATATAAAAAGTATACATATTAATGTTAAACACCTTCAAGAATCACTTGATAGAGTCAACAAATGATCAGAAAGCTGGCATACCTCGGTCAGCGAATTAGTCTCGCTATCCAACGAGGTAATGTTGCCAGCATTCTGGGCACTCATCCCCAAGTC